>CAUYLG010069081.1:0-10823 GCA_963573385.1 Cacajao melanocephalus | reverse complement strand
TTAACATAAATTTAAGTGTGATCAAAAGGGGCTCCTTATGAATAACAAGACACTCTTATCTCTCAGGAAATTCCAGGAGTTTTAGAATCTCTGGGACAAGAGCCTGGGATAAAGATGAAATCTATTTTATATTATACTACAATTTCCAAAAATGTTTTATAATATATTATCAAAGTTTGAAGTTCAAAAAGAGCATTTGTTCATAAGTAGCTTAAGTCTAGGAGATTGACTACTTTATAAAAATATAAAACCGTAATAAATCTTACACACACACTCCATTGGGTCTGACTAATATAATCAGCATGGCTCAATATTAAAGGAGAGTGAAATTTGCCATGCAGACAACCAAGCCGGGGCAGTGCCGTTCAGCAGTACTTTCTATGATAATAGAATTGTTCTATAGCTGCACTATCCAGTATAGGAAGCCCTAACCACATATGGCCATTAAACAATTGAAATAGCTAATGATACTAAGAAACTGAAGTTTAAAAAATTTTATTTTAATAAATTTAAATGTGTATTTCAATAGCCCAATATGACTAGTGGCTACCATATTTAGAATTTATCCAACCAACCCAGATTTAGAATTTCTCCACTTTATGTTAATGATTTCTACTATGTGTGTGTGTGTGTGTCTGTGTGTGTGAGAGAGATAGAGAGAACAAACAGACAGAGATGGTCATTGTTTATTTTATATCTTTCCTACTAAAATGCAAAGCCATTTAGGGGAGAGAAACTGTTCATTTTATTCTCACTCTATCCTCAACACGTAGAATAGGACCTTGAAGGAAATTGGACTTCAATTAATATTTGTTAAATGAATGATTTTGACTACAAGTATTTAATAGTAATCTTGAGGCAAAGTTCTTTGAACGCCCAGATATACATAGGTCTAATTAAGGTTTTATTATTTTATTTTATTTTTGAAACAGAGTCTTGCTTTGTTGCCCAGGCTGGAGTGCAGTGGTGCAATCATAGCTCACTGTAGCCTCCAGGGATCAAGTGATCCTCCCACCTCAGCCTCCTGAGTAGCTGGGTTTATAGGTTGGCACCCAGCTATGACACCTGCCATGACTGTGGGAGGCTTCACAGTCATGGCAGAAGGTGAAAGAGGAACAAAGGCACATTTTACATGGTGGCAGGCAAGAGGGGATGCATTTTTTGTAGAGACTGGGTTTCACTATGTTGCTGAGGCTGGTCTCAAACTCTTGAGCTCAAGCAATCTACCCACTCTGCCTCCCAAAGTGCTGGGATACAGGGATGAGCCACCTCACTCAACCAAGAATATCGATGTCTACTTGTCACATATTTTCATCTTTATTTGCCCTGAATGGCTCTGAGCCATCATTCTAGTTTGTAAAATTTAGGCAAGACTGGGATTTACAAATATGAGATGCTGTCCTCAGCTCTGGAAGGTTGGAGCTGAGAAAACATTTGGAGAAGCAGCTGAACGGCATGAACATACTGAGGAATGCGTGAATCCAAATACATGGGCCACAAAAGAGTGATGTATATAAGTCTGGTCCCAATGTGCTCTTTGAGAAAAAATTAAGACATCACTTTGCTCCGTTAGCTGGAGCCTCTTGACTTCATAAGGATAAAAGTGTTTCTGAGTGGTTATTTCTGGCTGGCTCTGTGGCTTTCCTGCTTCCTCCTTTTCTGCATGGAACTTCATAGCTTTGTAGTGGAAGGGTCTCCAGAGAGTAATGACCACAGGGTGTGATATTGCCATTTCAAATAGAAAACCAATGCCAGCTTGCACAGGTGCAGCAGATCTGGGAGCCAAACATGGAGCTTCTCTGACTGGGTCCCCCATGTGGAGGAGGCAGGGAGCAAGGGGTGACTCCACCTGCTGAGAAAGATGCCCCTCAGCCTCTTTTTCCTTCCTTCTATTTATAGTACCAGCCCCATTTCCCCAGTCCTTTTAAAAAAAAGACCAGGAATTACAGATCTGGGAAGTGGCCTGTATTAGTCTATTTCCATACTGCTATGAAGAAATACCCAAGACTGGGTAACTTATAAAGAAAAAGAGGTTTAGTGGACTCACAGTTCCATATGGCCAGGGAGGCCTCACAGTCATGGCAGAAGGTGAAGGAGGAACAAAGGCACATTTTACATGGTGGCAGGCAAGAGGGGATGTGTAAGGGAACTGCCCTTTATAAAACCATCAGATCTTGTGAGACTATCACAAAAACAGCACAGGAAAACCTGCCCCCATGATTCAATTAACTCCCACTGAGCCCTTCTTATGACATGAAGGGATTATGTGAGCTACAATTCAAGATGAGACTTAGGTGGGGACACAGCTCACCATATCATGACCCTTCCAGTATTGATCCAGAGGACCTGGAATCACCAACATCATGCATAGTTCTATTTCTCTGGGAAGCCTGGAACAAGACAAACATGGATAGGGAGCTTTGCCTGGGCGGCACAGTGATGACGGATCTTCTGAGTGTTTGCATTTATTCTATAACTCATCATAATGAAGACAGCATTGCTTGGGTGTGCAAGACAAGATGGAAAACCAAGATCTGGTATCCTGTGGAGTTACCAGGTCCTTTGTTGTCCCATGCATGGCGGCCTCATGAAAACGGGAAAGAGGAGAGTCCGTAGCAGTGCCTCTACATTCTCCTTTGGTTATTTCTTTTTCTTGTTTCTTTTTTTTTTTTTTTTTTGAGACAGAGTTGAGACTCTGTTGCCCAGGCTGGAGTGCAGTGGCATGATCTCGGCTCACTGCAACCTCTGCTTCTCAGGTTCAAGAGATTCTCCTGCCTCAGCCTCCTGAGTAGCTTGGATTGCAGGCATGTACCACCACACCCAGCTAGTTTTTGTACTTTTAGTAGAGATGGGGTTTCGCCACATTAGCCAGGCTGGTCTCAAACTCCTGACCTCAAGTGATCCACCTGTCTCGGTCTCCCAAAGTGCTTGGATTACAGACGTGAGCCACCGCCAGTTATTTCTTTATTGTCAAAGGCCTTCAAACATCCATTCCTTTGAAAGTCACCTAATTAACTCATTCAAATTGAGGAATTGAGGCACCAAGATGTTACTTCTTCCAGTTAAGGAAACAGCAGATGTAGAAACTCTTCAACATTAGGGAGAAGTCGACTAATGGTGGATCATAGGCATCCAGTCGTAGATAGGTGGGGTGTGCCAGGCTTTCTCAGGTATGCAGGGATGCCCATATCCCACAGACATGGGAGGATGCTTATTGCACATTCCCACTAGATATGACCTTTATCAATGCCTGCTCTGCACCTGCAATGGTGTAATTTTCTCCCAGCCCTCCTGGAAAGCTCAATTTTTCAGGCCACTGGGCTGCTCTTTCATATCAATCACAGCCCAGCCAGGGCCGCAGGAGCTATTCAGAAGGCGAGATGGCATTTGCTGGCCAAAAGAAAACTGGTTGCATCACTTTGAACCTATCCCATTAAGAAGATTTAATCTTATTACCAAATATAAAAAGGAGAACAAATACATCTATGTATACATACATACATACATACATACAATAATAAGGACAGTTGGAATTCCTTACTGAGGTTCTAAAGAATATTCATTTATACTTTTTCAAAGTGGCACAGATGCAAAAATTGGACAGGCTGAATGGAAACTCCATGCTGGCCATTGAAAACAATTCTGCTTCAGATGCTGTTAACAGAGGTCACTCAGTGGTAATCAGCTGGCAGATAGCTGGTATGGAGGGTCCCAGATTGCTTCATTCTCATGTCTTGTGCCTCAGAGGAACAGATGGAAAGCTTGGCTCAGCTGAGACCATCAGCCAGAGCACCTGCACATGCCTTCTCCTGCGTGACACACTCAGGGCAGTCAGACTTCTTCAATGGTAGCTAACGATGCTCAGAAGCTGCACGTCTTCTTATGACCTAATCTCAGAATATCACTTCCTTTGCCTTTCATTCGTCAAACAAGTCACCAAAGCAAGTCACTGGGATGCTTCTGGTGGAATTAGACAGCAACTCTTAAAGAGAAGCAAACAATCTGTGACTTTAAAGAAAAGTTACGGTTTATTGTGGTAAGAAAACACATAACATAAAATTTACCATCTCAACCATTTAAAAATGTATAGTTTAATTAAATACATTCACATTGTTGTGAAACAGATCTCTAGAAATTTTTTGTCTTGCAAATATGCAATTTTATATCCATTAAATACTTATTCTCCCTCCTCCCTCCCCATTCTTTGGCAATCACCTTTCTACTTTCCGTTGGTATGATTTTGACTACTTTAGATACTTCATATACATAGAGTCATATTGTATGTGTCCTTTTGGTACTGGCCTATTCAGCAAATTTCATTCATGTTGTAAAATGTGACAGGATTTCTTCCTTTTTAAGGCTGCATAATATTCTATTATATGTATATACCACATTTTCTTTATCCATTTGTCAATGGACTTTTGGACTGCTTTCCCTTCTGGGTTATTGTGAGCAGTGCTGTGATGAACATGACGTCCTGCTTTGAACCTTTTTAGTTACATACCCAGAAGTAGGATTGCTGGATCACGTGGTAATTCTATTTTCAATTTTTTTGAGGACTTCTGTCATGACTGCTTTTACTCTACAAAATCAGCTTTGTTATTTTGGGCATGCTACTTAACTTTCTGAGCCTCTGCCCTCACTGTGCATTATTTACTTTACAGGGTTTGGGTAACAATGAACCAAATAGCATACGTAAGGTGTGATTATAAAGACACTGGAAAGGTTGGACGCTGTGGCTCACATCTGTAATCCCACCACTTTGGGAGGCCGAGGCAGGTGGATCACCCAAGGTCAGGAGTTTGAGATAGTCAGCCTGACCAATATGGTGAAACCCAGTCTCTACTAAAAATACAAAACTAGCCAAGCTTGGTGGCAGGTGCCTATAATCCCAGCTACTCGAGAGGCTGAGACAGGATAATCGCCTGGATGTGGGAGAAGGAGGTTGCAGTGAGCCGAGATCGTGCCACTGCCCTTCAGCCTGGAGACAAGAGCAAGACTCTGTCTCAAAAATAAATAAGTAAAATTAGAAAATAAAGATGCATTGGAAGCTTTCAGTAACTAAACATTTCCTTTCTTCTTCCTTCCCCACTCAGTCGCCCTTTTTGACACCTGTTCTCTTGTTAACTTGGCATGTGTTCTTCCTCACCTGCCAAGTTGGGAAAATGATTCTCCTAGAAGCAATGAGAACCTGCTTAGCGTGGGAAGAAAGATAGCAAGGCAGGAAAGAAGGCCCAGAGCTTTGTTCAGTTGCCACAGCATAAAAAAGAGGCTGTCAGCAAGGAAAGGCCAGCAAAGAATTTCTTCACAAGATGCCTTGCTTTTCAGCACGCTGTACCATTCCTTACCTCCCCTCTTCTATCTCAGGGAGCTGGAGAACTTCCATGCTGGCCTGCCTAGGGGCTACTGACCAGATGCTCTGGAGGATAACTCGCTCAGGGTATGAGGTCACTGGAGGGCGGCCTCTTTCTTTTCATCACTCCCACCAGGGCATTATTTAATGGGCAGACGTTTCTAGAAAACATGCAGAGGGAAATATCAGGCTGGACCCCCAGGGTTGGTCCTTACAATATGTCATTGCTGGGCTGTGTTGCCACCTTCTGCATCTGGACTCTGGTGAGACTACAAGCACTAGAGGTAGGATTCCACATCTGGCCTCCTAAGCATTGTTTTAGCAAGAGCTGGAAACAGCCACCTTCCCTCCCAGCCAGGATAAGTATGGGAAATATAACGCATGTCTGAAGGGCAAAGACAGATGAACCAGAGCCCTGGAATTTTATCCATCTTCTTTTCGCTAACATAAAAAAGACAGTCTATACATCTCTCCAAGGCCTAACCTCAGGCCCATTCCAGCTGCCCCTAACTTGCACAATTTTGATTTGTACACATTGGCCAAGCATGGACAGGTATTCTGCGAGATACTGTGGCATTCTTGAGTTGATTTCTTCCCAAACGAAGGCATAAAGAGCTGACACAGTGCACTTACATTTGAAGAGAGCTTGAAAGAGGAAGGGCAAGTGCTTTGCTCTGTCAACAGAGCCTGCAGGATTTTGCTGGTAAAGACAAGGAAAAATCAATATGGCTATTTAAAAATGTAATGGTGGCTGCTAAGCAGTATCAGAAAGGGCGTTCCAAGGAGGACTTTCAAGGCTCTAGAGGATGCTGTGTCCCAGCTACTAAAGGAACAAGGAGGAGGAATGTTCAAGAAAGCAGATTTTCAGAAAAGGTGAGACACAATAACATTTGCCTTTACTTCAAAATCACTTCTGTGGAAGCATTCTTACCACTCTCATTCTACTCGCCATCAGCAATAGCTCCCAGGTCTTGAGTATCTACTGTGTCAGGTTTATTCAGCACTTACCCTGTCTCAGGAAATACGCTAGATACTATACACAAAAACATAGCTGCAAATAATATCCCCATCTAATATTTCATGAAAGTCATGCTCAGAGAGGTTAACTTATCCATCTTTGCACAACTGTAGCAAGATTGAATTTAAACCAGGTTTGCCTTGATTTCAAAGCACACGCTTTTTACATCTTATTGTACTGTTCCAGCGAGAATCACCTGTAAGTAGGTCTAATCTGCTTCCATGGGTTGGAGTTGATTATTAATTTTGAAGCTTCTCATAAGGGTATCACGTGGATATTCAGCCTCTGAGCTACATATGGGTCAACTCACTGGTCATCTTGGCAAGGACAATGTGTGTTTGGGGCCCAGGCTGCAGGGTGGTAACATTTTTAAGGAGAAAGTCTACAGTTTTCATCCTTGGTGCCTGATATGAGTTGCCTGAAGTCTTTGGTGCTGCAGGTAGTAGTCAGTTTTCTGTTTAGGGAGGGGCTGGTACACACTGGGAATTTCATGTTCAACTCAGAATTTGAAAGGAGATACATGAGTGCTTTCCAATTGACTTTTTTTGTGTGTTTTTTCCATATTTTCAAAGAAGTTCTGAGAATGAGGTTGTAAGTAGGGGTGAAGAAAAGATAGGAAAATGGCAGCAGCAAAACTAATGTGCTTCCAGAGAAAAGAGGGAGAGAAAGAGAAGTAACAGGCAGGTCTAGGAAATGGTCGTGCTCTTCTTTTATGGCTGTGGGATGGGGCAAGCAGGGCAGTACTGAAAGCATTAATTTGAAGATTGAGAGAAATGATGTGTGTGTGTGTGACAAGGAAATTTTTGTTGTGAAGCCTCTTGCATGAGTTAAAGAGTTCCAATCTATGTTATTTTGATGATTATTTTAATCTGGATGAATCTCTGTAGTGACGAATTAACCATATGTGTAGAAGAGCAGAATCCACTAAACTACACTTTAGTGTAACAACTTTATTTATGTCATCATTATTATTATGATTAGTAACCATAACCCAGAATATGAAACAACGTTATTGGGTGCACATTTCTATAAGATAGCTATTGTGAGATTTGGTTTCCAGGGGAAAGCATTTCACATAATACAGCTGGACTCACAAATTTTTTTAAGGTTTTTTTTTTTTTTAATAACTTTCCTCTACCCTCCAGAATGTAATTGCTGGCAGACTGACTAAACTGGTGTTCTTTCTCACTGTTCATTTGCTAGGGTAAGGCTTTCTTTAAGAAAGCCAGGTCAGGGAAAACTCTGCAGGGCCTTCCCAGAGATAAATAAGAGAGGGCAGCATTTCCCTGGAAATCCAAGAAGGAATTTCTAGAGTGGGGATGACCTTTGCTTAGAGGACCTCTCTTGGATTCCCCTCTGTTCCCTAAGTGATCCTCTGAGCCACAGGCTTCCCATGCAGCATGGGAGAGGTAAGCAAGCTTGCTGGCTCCCCAGCATTTGGTGAGAAACTGCACATGCTCTGTCCATCGTCGTCTCTCAAACTGCTGAGCACAGAGTGATGCCCCATTTATGACTATAGATTGGATGATTCCTTTTATGTAAATGAGAAACAGTGGGACTCTGTGGAGAAAAAAAAATTATATTTGCAAAAAAGTCAAGCTCCTTTTTCTTTAAAAAAAATTTTATTGATGCATATTTGTACAGATTTATGGGGTACTTGTGATATTTTAATGCATATAATGTATTACATAATAATCAAGTCAGAGTATTTGAGAGATCTATTACCTCGAATATTTATTATTTCTATGTGTTGGGAACATTTCGAGTCTTTTCTTCCAGCTATTTTGAAATATATGATACAGGCCAGGCATGTGGCTCATGCCTGTAATCCCAGCACTTGGGGAGGCCAAGGCGGGCAGATCACCTGAGGTCAGGAGTTCGAGACCAGCCTGGCCAACATGGCGAAACCCTATCTGTACTAAAAATACAAAATTAGCTGGGCTTGGTGGCAGGCACCGGTAATCCCAAGTACTCAGGAGGCTAAGATAGGAGAATCACTTGAACCTGGGAGGAGGAGGTTGCAGTGAGCTGAGACGTGCCATTGCACTCTAGCCTGGGTGAAAGAGCGAGACTCCATCTCAAAAAAAAAGGAAAAAAACCCACAGAAATATATGATACATTGTTGTTAACTATAGTCACCCTACTCTGCTATCAAACATTGGAACTTATTTTATATCTAACTATATGCTGGTACCCATTAGCCAAACTCTTCAACTGCCCCCACCCTTCCTTTCCTCTAGTGTTCGTAATTCTCCTCTCTATATCCATGAGATCAACTTTCTTAGCCCCCACATATGAGTGAGAACATGTGACATTTGTTTTTCTGTACCTGTTTTGTTGCACCTAATATCCTCCAGTTCCATCCAAATGACATGATTTCCTTCTTCTTCTTTTTTTTTTTTTTTTTTAGACTGAGTCTCTCTCCACTGTCAGGCTGGAGCATTGTGGCCGATCTTGGCTCACTGCAACCTCTGCCTCCCAGGTTCAAGTGATTCTCCTGCCTCAGCCTCTTGAGTAGCTAGGATTACAGGCGCATGCCCCAACACACAGCTAATTTTTGTATTTTTAGTACAGACATGATTTCACCATGTTGGCCAGGATAGTTTGGATCTCCTGACTTCGTGATCCACCCTCCTCAGCCTCCCAAAGTGCTGGGGTTACAGGCATGAGCCACCACCCCCAGCCAATTTCCTTCTTCTATATAGCTGAATAATATTCCATTGTGTACATATACCACTGTTTTTATTAGTTCATTTGTCGATGGATACTTAGGTTGATTCCATATCTTTGCTGTTGCGAATAGTGCTGCAATAAATATGAGGGTGCAGGTATTCCTCTGATATATTGATTTTTTTTGGATAAATGCCCAGCAGTGGGATTGCTGAATCATATTATAAGTTCTATTATTAGTTTTTAGAGAAATCGTTATATTGTCTTCTGTAGTGGCCATACTGATTTATATACCACATTGTGTTTTTGCTTTGCATTTTCCTGATGATCTGTGAGGTTGAGATTTTCCATATACCTATTGGCCATTTGTATGTCTTTCGAGAAATGTCTATTCATGTTCTTTGCTCCTTCTTTTTATTATACTTTAAGTTCTGGGGTACATGTGCAGCTTAGGCAGGATTGTTACATAGGTATACACATGCCATGGTGGTTTGCTGCATCCATCCCCCCGTCATATACATTACATATTTCTCCTAATGTTATCCCTCCCCAATCCCCCCACCACCTGCTATGCCTTCCCTAGCCCCTCCGCTCCCCAACAGGCCCTGGTGTGTGATGTTCCCCTCCCTGTGTCTATGTGTGTTCTCATTGTTCAATACCCACTTATGAGTGAGAACATGCAGTGTTTGGGTTTCTGTTCTTGCATCAGTTTGCTGAGAATGATGGTTTCCAACTTAATCATGTCCCTGCAGAGAATGTGAACTCATCATTTTTTATGGCTGCATAGTATTCCGTGGTGTATCTGTGCCATGCTTTCTTTATCCAGTCTATCATTGATGGGCATTTGGGTTGGTTCCAAGTCTTTGCTATTGTAAACAGTGCCACAATGAACATATGTGTGTGTGTGTCTTTATAATAAAACAATTTATGATCCTTTGGGTATATACCCAGTAATGGGATTGCTGGGTCAAATGGTAATTCTATTTCTAGATCCTTGAGGAATCGCCACACTGTGTTCCACAATGGTTGAGCTAATTTACACTCCCACCAACAGTGTAAAAGCATTCCCATTTCTCCACATCCTCTCCAACATCTGTTGTCTCCAGATTTTTTAATAATCGTCATTCTAACTGGTGTGAGATGCTATCTCAGTGTGGTTTTGATTTGCATTTCCCTAATGACCAGTGATGTTGAGCATTTTTTCATATGTTTGTTCGCTGCATAAACTTCCTTTGAAAAGTGTCTGTTCATATCGTTTGCCCACTTTTTGATGGGGTTGTTTGTTTTTTTCTTGTAAATTTGTTTAAGTTCTTTGTAAATTTGGGATATTAGCCCTTTGTCAGATGGGTAGATTGCAAAAATTTTTTCCCATTCTGTTGGTTGCTGGTTCACTCTGATGATTGTTTCTTTTGCTGTACAGAAGCTCTTGAGTTTAATTAGATCCCATTTGTCTATTTTGGCTTTTGTTGCCATTGCTTTTGGTGTTTTAGTCATGAAGACTTTGTCTATGCCTATCACCTGAATGGTATTGCCTAGGTTTTCTTCTAGGGTTTTTATGGTGTTAGGTTTTATATTTAAATCTTTAATCTATTTTGGAGTTAATTTTTGTATAAGGTATAAGGAAGGGGTCCAGTTTCAGCCTTCTGCATATGGCTAGCCAGTTTTCCCAACACCATTTATTAAATAGGGAATCATTTCCCCATTACTTGTTTTTGTCAGGTTTGTCAAAGATCAGATGGTTGTAGATGTGTCATGTTATTTCTGAGGCCTCTGTTCTGTTCC
>CAUYLG010069080.1:0-52035 GCA_963573385.1 Cacajao melanocephalus | reverse complement strand
ACACTGTTGGTGGGAGTGTAAATTAGTTCAACCATTGTGGAAGACAGTGTGGTGATTCCTCAAGGACCTAGAAATAGAAATTCCATTTGACCCAGAAATCCCATTACTGGGTATATATCCAAAGGATTATAAATCATTCTACTGTAAGGACACATGCACACGAATATTCACTGCAGCACTGTATACAACAGCAAAGACCCGGAACCAACCCAAATGCCCATCGATGATAGACTGGACAGGGAAAATGTAGCACATATACACCATGGAATGCTATGCAGCCATAAGAAACGATGAGTTTGTGTCCTTTTTAGGGACATGGATGAAGCTGGAAACCATCGTTCTCAGCAAACTGACACAAGAACAGAAAATCAAACACTGCATGTTCTCTAGCTGAGGCACGTGTACTAAAATGAGAACACATGGACACAGGGAAGGGAGCATCACACACTGGGGTCTGTTGGGGGACCCTAGGGGAGGGACAGTGGGGGGTGGGGAGTTGGGGAGGGATAACATGGGGAGAAATGCCAGATATAGGTGACAGTTATGGAGGCAGCAAACCACATTGCCACGTATGTACTTATGCAACAATCCTGCATGTTCTTTACATGTACCCCAGAACCTAAAATGCAACGAAGTATATATTAAAAAAAAAAAAAAGAAATTCTAAGTAAAATACATAAAAGTTTTTAGAGCTCCCTGGTGTCTACAAAATGAAATATAAAACTTCAGCCTGATAGCCAATACCCTCCACAGCTCAGCCACAAACTTCCCCACCTTTCTCTTCAACTACTAATCTCTACAAGCCCTCCACTCCAACCAGTGCCTGCTCCCAGCCTCACAGCCCTGTCAATCAGCTCAGAGCCCATACTTCCCATCCAAGTCCTGCAGTCCCCTCCAGCCCCACTTAGGTACAGCTTGAATTTGTAAAGCTGTGAAAAGCCTAAAAAGTCTCTGATCCAAATTCCTGATTTTACAGCTGAGGAAACGGAGACCCAGAGCTGAAATGCCATGCCCACCATCACTTGTGTAGAGCACAGCGCCCAGGTCTTATGACTCCTAATCTAATGCTCTTTGCATCTGTTACATGAAGCTTCTCTGACTGGAAGCTCCTTGAAAGCCAGTCTGTGTCTTCTCACCTTTAGATTTGTACTGACTGGTGTTTCTTTCCACCCTTGCATATAACAGAAAAGCTTCATATTTTTGGCTTTATTCATATCCCTACTTACCTGAATGTGCCTAAACCTATTGCTTACATAAGAGCAATCATGTAATATCCTGTTTTTTCCCTGTTTTACTTTTACCATACAATTGGGAGAGCTTAAAAATAAACAAGAAATCACAATGGAAATATCATCCCGTAAAAGTGTCAGCTGATGTACCCTGACCTATTTAGAGGAATGACAGAGTCAATAGGATTTGTAAAATGAGAGAAAATGTTTATTAACATTTACATCATCCTTTCCTTCCCTTTCCTGTTTAGAGTCTAAACATCTGTGGTCTAAACTGTAGTTGCAACATATTTCTCTGGGGGTTCAACCCAAACTCAGCATCCAAGTCAGCTGTGGTGGGTTTAATAAATAGAGATGTCCAGTTCCTACCCCAGAGCTACTGAATCAGAATCACCAGGGCTTAGGCCCAAACACAACAAAGGCATTCATTCATTCATTCCTTCAGGAGATATTCATTGCGCTGGAATGTCAGGCATAATAGGAATACACCCCTGCATAGAGCTTTTGGCCTAGTGGAAAGAGGGATATTTATCAAATAACCACATACATGAGTACATATTACAAATTATGATAAAAGCTGTGAATTAACATTTACAGAGAGTTATGAAATCTGGAGATGAGACAGGAAAAGCAGAGTCAGATCAAGTAAGACCCTGTGTAAGCCATGGTAAAACATCTGAATTTTGTTCTGAGGCCAATGGAAAGTCTTTGAAGAGTTTTAAGCTGGGGAATAACATGATCCAACTAATGTTTAGATTATTTTTGCTGCTGTGTTGATCACTGCAAAGGAGAAAAAAGTAATGCAGAGAGATTAAGAGACACTGCAATATCCAGGAAGAATATAATAGTGGCTTAGACAAAGGAAGTCGAGGTGGAAATAGAGAGAGAACTAGGTGGACTTGAAATACATTTAAGGTTGAGGCAGGCAGATCACTTGAGCTAAGGAGTTTGAGACCAGCCTGGGCAACATGGTGAAACTCTGTCTCTAAAACAATACAAAAATTAGCCAGGTATGGTGGCACATGCCTGTATTGCCAGCTACTAGGGAGACTGAAGCAGGAGAAGTGCTTGAACTCGGGAAGTGGAGGTTACAGTGAGCCCAGATTGCCTAGGTGACAGATCAAGACTCTGTCTCGGGGGGGAAAAAAGAAAGAAACATATTTAAGGGCAAAAGCTGTGGGAATCGGTGAAGGCCTGAATGTGAGTGGTCAGGCAGCATGAAGTGTCAAGAACTCTAAGGTTACCAGCCTTCACAGCTGAATGGATGGTTGAGCAATTAAGTAAGATAGGAAATGCTGCAGAAGAGCCAGGTGTGGTGGGGAAAGATCGTAAGAATGATACTGGTCATGAAGAGTTTGGGGTTCTTTGAAACATCCAAGTACAGATGTTGAATAGGTAGATGGTTTTAAAGGCTGGAACTCAGAGGTGTAGGTTGTCTGAGAGAGGCCAATTTGAGAGTCATTGGTGTATAGATGAATATTGAAACGATGTCTGTGGGTGAACTTCCTTAGAGTGAGAAATGAAAGAAACTTAAAACCAAACTTGCCATGTGCCAATATGTAATAGAGAGTAAATGACAAAAGTGACCAAGAAGAAGACTCCAAACAAGTAGAAAGAAATCTCAGAGCCAAATTGGACTGAGTTGGAAAAAATGGAGGCAGAGAGATTCGATTACATTTTTTTAGAAGACTGGCTAGAATGGGAACATGAAGTCACTGAAGAGGAAGTAGGGTTAAAGCACAGTATTTCTCCGTATCTTTGGTTTTTTCAATGAGAAAGAATTAAACATACTAGATTTTGTAAAAGGATCCAAGACAGAAAGAGATACAGTTTGAAGACTGAGAAGAAAGAGATTGTCAACACTGTAAGTTTTCTGAAAAAGCAGAGGAAGAGGAAGAAAGAAGGCAAGGCAGAAATCGGGATATTGGTCTTAGATGTGAAGAACAGCACCTTTCCTGTGAAAAGAAGAGAATAAGTATGAGATGGGCACAGGCAAGACATGCAAGTCTGGCAGAAAAAGTTTAAAATATTCCCATCTGGGCCGGGCACGGTGGCTCATGCCTGTAATCCCAGCACTTTGGGAGGCTGAGGTGGGCAGATCACAAGGTCAAGAGATCGAGACCATCTTGGCCAACATGGTGAAACCCTGTCTCTATTAAAAATACAAAAATTAGCTGGGTATGGTGGCGCGCACCTGTAGTCCCAGCTACTCAGGAGGCTGAGACAGGAGAATTGGTTGAACCCGCGAGGTGGAGGTTGCAGTGAGCCAAGGTCGCGCCACTGCACTCCAGCCTGGCGCCTGGCGACAGAGCAAGACTCTGTCTCAAAAAAAAAAAAATTCCCATCTGATAACTGTGTTCTCTGTCAGGTAGAAAGGAAGATAATCCACTGAGTGTGAGGAGAGAGGAACCAGAACCTCCCCAGGAGATAGCTTTTTTTTTTTTTTTGAGATGGAGTCTCGCTCTGCAGCCCAGGTTGGAGTGCAGTGACGCGATCTCAACTCACTGCAACCTCAACCTTCCGGGTCCCAGGTCAAGCAATTCTCCTACCCCAGCCTCCCAGGTGGCTGGGATTACAGGCACGAGCCACCACGCCCAGCTAATTTTTTTTTTTTTTTTTTTAGTAGAGATGGGGTTTCACCATGTTGGCCAGTCTGGTCTTGAACTTCTGACCTCGTGATCCGCCCACCTTGGCCTCCCAAAGTGCTGGGATTACAGGTGTGAGCCACTGTGCCCAGTCAAGATAGCTTTTTCCAGAATCCCTTGTCTCATTAGAAAGGATGACAAATATTCTGGTTCTTATCAAGGCTGGAACTAAACACCTGAAGAACTGAAGCTGGTCTATACCTGACAGTCACTAATAGTGACAGGACTTGGGAATAATGGATCTAGCCAACGACCAAGACATAGACCATACAAGGCTCCAGTTAGAATGATATTGGCCAGGTAGCCAGTGTCACAAGCACATTCATGCCCTAAAAAGTATTACCATCTGCAATACAAGTACATCATGCAGTTCAAGGGACAAACTTGTTTCCTTGGTGTTAGAAAAAAAAAGTACTAACTAGAAACATATTCTCTTTAAAAACAGACAGCAAACAAAAAACACCCATTTAATCTGTTCCTAATCAAAGTAGAAGGAATTATGGTTTTTAAAGACATGTAACATGACCACCTTTCCTGGGCACCTATCTTAAGCCAGGGGGAAAAGGCAGCAGCATAGCTACAGCTTTCTACTGAATAGGAAAGTTACTCTTGGGGGTAAGTAACTCCATTTCATGCTCTTTCTCCCCTTCCT
The DNA here is from genome assembly GCA_963573385.1 of Cacajao melanocephalus. Taxonomy (NCBI): domain Eukaryota; kingdom Metazoa; phylum Chordata; class Mammalia; order Primates; family Pitheciidae; genus Cacajao; species Cacajao melanocephalus. The sequence continues at coordinate 47,509 of CAUYLG010069080.1, read as the reverse complement.
CACTCCACCGGGGTACTCGGTACTCATTTCAGTGTCCCCCTCGCCTGACCCAGGGCTGCCACCACTGGTCAGTGCTCAGTGAGTTATCATTTTCCAAAACTCCCTCTATGCCACTGAAAATTAAGCACCATATGGAACTATATACACATACCACACTAATGTCAAATTCTTGCTTTTTATATTGTATCATAATAACGTAAGATATAACCACTGAGAACACTGCATAAAGAGTACATAGGGCCTCTCTGTGCTATCTTCGCAACTTTCTGTGAATTTACCTAAAAATAAACAATTATTTTAAAAATTAATCTTGGCTGGGCATGGTGGCTCATGCCTGTAATCCCAGCACTTTAGAAGGCAGAGGAGGGCAGACCACTTTAGGTCAGCAGTTCAGGACCAAGCTGGCCAACATGGTGAAACCCCATCTCTACTAAAAATACAAAAATTAGCCAGGGGTGGTGATGGGTTCCTGTAATTCCAGCTACTCGGGAGGCTGAGGCAGGACAATCACTTGAACCTGGGAGGCAGAGGTTCACTCCAGCCTGGGCAACAGAGCAAGATGGTCTCAAAAACAAACAAACAACAAAAAATTAATCTTTGTGTGCCTCACATGACCAAGGTTATAGAGGCAGTTAGGTGACAGAAGCCTAACCCTTAAGAATATATTACTGTATATTAATGGATCAACCAGGTAACCTACACGCTGGACTCAAATCTTCAATCTAAACACATGGCTGCTGTGGTCAGAGTCTGGGACATGTTGGGAACAATCCAATGTGCAACAAGGTGATCCCTGTGGCATCCACGAGTAATATAAAAGAAGTGGGCATCTTCTCCACCAATGCATACAACAGGCCCTGTTGACATCTAAATTCAACCTTAAAAGGAGGCCATTTTAAAACAGCAATTGCTGGCCAGGCACAGTGGCTCACGCCTGTAGTCCCAGCACTTTGGAGGCCAGGGTGGAAGGATCACCTGAGGTCAAGAGTTCAAGACTAGCCTGGCCAATATGGTGAAACCCCGTCTCTACTAAAAACACAAAAATTAGCCGGGCATGGTGGCACATGCCTGTAACCCCAGCTACTCCAGAGACTGAGCCAGGAGAATTGCTTGAACCCAGGAGGCAGAGGTTGCAGTGAGCTGAGATGGTGCCACTGCACTCCAGCCTGGGTGACAGAGTAAGACTCTGTCTCAAAAATAAATAAATAATTTGATTTTACAGAATTGAAAGTATCAGTAAACTAGTTTCTAGTCCTGACCCTCCCACAACAGACTGTGTTAGCCTAACCAGGTCACATCACTTATCTCAGATTCTCCCTCCCTAAAGTGGAGAGATGGATCTAGGTGACCTCTAAGATCCTCTCTAGCACTGAGACCCTATGCTGTGGCCGATGATGCCATATGCTCAGACCCTCCATGTCACTGATGAACAACAACCTAAAGTCTGGCCCCAAAGTTTTCTAACTGATGTCAAAAAGCTGTACCTTCAGAGAGGGGCAGAGAAGACACATTTGAAAGGAGGGGTCCTCCTAGGGTGGCTTCTGGAGAGAAAAAACAAAACAAAGAACTCCTCATGAACATTTGCATGGGGCCCAGAAATTAAAATGTCCACTGCCAAAGGACTGACACTAGCAGATCAAATGGCTCGATAAAGACACAAGAATAATATGGCACCAAAATTATGAGTGCATTTTAGACTTTAAAGGAACTAGAATATTCAGTTATTACCTGAAATCTTTTTCTAATTTTCAAAATGAGAAAGTCCAGGGCATCAATCCAAAAGTCCTGTTTTCCATCAGCTCACAGGTTCATCAAATACGGCCACCATATATATTCTCAAAATAAAAATATACAAAGATACTAGGTTGCCAGATCATATAGCAGAATGGAACTATAAGTCAAAGAATATCACAAAGGATAATAGTAGCAATCATCTAGAAGGAGCTCTATTCACTCACTCTTTCATCCCACAAGCATGAATGAGTCCCCATAACAGGTCAGGTATTATATTAGACAGAATAAATATAAAAACTAATAAAATAGAACTCCTGTCTTCAAGGAGCTCACAGTTTAAGAAATGAGGCAGACATTTTTTAAATGTCTGAAGATACAATAGGTTCTGGAGATTGATGGTGGTAGATGGTTGCACCACAATGTGAATGCACTTGATGCTACTAAACTCATTTTTTTTTTGGATGCAGTCTCTCTTTGTTGCCCAGTCTGGAGTACAGTGGCACAATCTTGGCTCACTGCAACCTTTGCCTCCCGGGCTCAAGCGATTCTCCTGCCTCAGCCTCCTGAGTAGCTGGGATTACAGTCATGTGCCACCATGTCCAGCTAATTTTTGTATTTCTTTTTTAGTAGAGACAGGGTTTCACTATGTTGGTCAGGCTGGTCTCAAACTCCCAACCTCGTGATCCGCCTGCCCAGGCCTCCCAAACTGCTGAGATTACAGGCATGAGCCACCACACCCAGCCTACTAATCTTTTAAATGGTTAAAATGGTAAATTTTACATGTATATCTTACCACAATTTTTTAAAAAGCAAAATAACACTACACTGATTAATAAATGCTATTCTAGGGAAGTTTATCAGGGCCTTTGGAAGAATGGAGAAGTGTTAAGCTCTGGCAGCTGATGCTCTAAGAAATCAATATTCTAAAACCAACTTCTCCCTCCCTTTGTCACTGAACAAGGAAGTAAGAGCTTGAGGTCTTTCCCAAAAAAATCATTCTTCTTATAAGCAAAGACTAGCAAAAGTATTTTGGAAGCCACAACCACATTTCAGAAAGAATGCCACTGTTTTCTGACCTGTCAAAGTTTTGCTCCATGCTTTCTGTTAAGTTGTCATCACAAGCCAGGCAAGTTAAGCAGATGCTACTGGTAGAGTGCTTCAGGGACAAGAACTGTCCAAACAAAGATGTGCTCTTCTGCAAAAGAAAACTGGCTCCAGAGAAACTTAACAGAAGCAGCAAGCTGACCCAGGCAGAGGCTGGGCAACAAGGCTGGAAAAAATAAGAAATATCCTGAAAAGTTATAAAAAGCAGTAAGGTATTGGCAACCCTCACCTAACCTTTCTACAACAACTCAAGAGAAACTAGATGTAACTGTTAGAAGCAAAAAAATAACTCGTTGCAGACTGCTTCTGAGTTACATAATAATTTGATACCCACATTTCATTGCACAGGGCTCCAGAACAGTGATTTCAAGCCTTAACCCTGTTGAATTTTCTGCTTTCCATTTCTTATTCCCCACCCCTAACAGTGGCTTAACATTGAGACAAGGGTTAAGAAATCGTAGTTGGTGACAGATAGAAAAGACTGTAAGATTATCAAGTTCAGTGGTTTCCAAGTTGGCTGTGCATCTGAAGCACTAGAGAAGCTATTGTAAAAGATATACATTGTCCCAAAAATTCTAACTTAGTATGTTGAAGGTGCTAGGGAGCTCTACTGAGCTGATTACCTAGACAGGTAAAGTAAATAGCGGAAAGTAGCACTGCTAGGGAAGTCAAAGAATAAAACAGATGGCCTGTCCCCAGTTCCATACCTTGTTGACTGCCCAGCGCTTCCTCTCAATGGAAAAGATGGGTTCTAAAGATGCCCAGTTGGCAGGCATTTATCAGCACTTTTCAAAATGTGATTCAAAAAACCAGTAGAATTTCCTGGAGTGCCTACTTAAAATTCAAATTCCTAGGTCCTGTGCCAAAATTAGTAAATCGTGATCTGGGGGTGGGACCTGGACTATGCATCTTTAAACAAGCTCCCAGTCCATTGATTCTGTGGCACACTGATGTTTCAGAACCAACTGCAGCCTCAGGTGGCCATTACAGCAAACTCAAATGCCTGAGCCACTCTAGAAGGAAGAACAGACTTCCATCTGACACTGAGGAAAGAGAGCACAGGGCTGCCATCATCAAATGACCAGGAATCTCTCAGTGACTCAGGCTCTTCTTCTAGGCTCTCGGAGGAACATGAGTACCAGTGCTTGGGTCACGCAGAGAACCAGAGCTCTGGGCTATGGGCTGCACTGCTGTGGCCAGATCCCTCCTGGCTCCTAGAAGCCTAGTTTCCAGACACCAACATTAGCCTTTCTTTTAAAGAACCCCAAAAATCACCTTCTGGTAACCTGGAATATGATTTTTAAATCATAGATGCAAAAACATTTACAACCAAATGCAGTATATTCACACAACAGAATATTATTCAGCCTCTAAAAGGAAGAAAATTATGATGTATGCTACAACATGGATGAACCATAATAACATTATGCTAAGAGAGAAAAGCCAGTCACAAAAGAGATTCTGTATGATTCTGCTGATATAAGACTAATTAACACCATAGAGATACAAAGTACAGTGTCTGCCAGGGGCTGGGGGTGGGAGGGAATGGGGAGTTATTGTTTAATAGGTGTAGATTTTCAGTTTTGCAAGATGAAAAGAGTTCTGGAGATGGATGGTGGTGATGAATGCACAACAGTATGAAAGTACTTGATACCACTGAACTGCACACTTAAAAATGGTTATGATGGTAAATTTTATGTTATATGTATTTTACCACAACAAAAAAAAAATGGGGGGAAAAAACCATTTGCAGTCCAGGCACAGTGGCTCATGCCTGTAATCCCAGCACCTTGGAAGGCTGAGGCAGCTGAATCATTGGAGGTCAGGAGTTCAAGACCAGCCTGACCAACATGGTGAAATCCCATCTCTACTAAAAACACAAAAATTAGCTGTACATGGTGGCACACACCTGTAGTCCCAGCTATTCAGGAGACTGACGCAGGAGAATCGCTTGAACCCAGAAGGTGGAGGTTGTAGTGAGCCAAGATCGTGCCACTGCACACCCGGGCAAAAGAGCAAGACTCTGTCTCAAAAAGAAAAAAAGAGAGAGAGAGAAAAAAAAAAAAAAAAACTAGAAATCCTACTAGACCAAAGTAATTACTATTATTATCATAAAAAATCTTGAAGGTGAAAAGCAATACAATACTTGAAGGGCAAACAATTTAGATTAATCCAGAAAGGTTAACACAGTATCATAAAGGACTTACTCACTCTTATTCTACAAACAAACATGTTATTAATACAAGTGGAGAAATGCCAAGGAGGCCTCAAGTATGTTTCACTTAAGGGATCCTTTTCCTGACCTAGGACAAAGGGTAACTAAAGAACACCACTTTCTGATTACCTGTATAGTCACTACACATCAAAACTCTGATAACTCCAATAATCCTTAAAGAGATTGTCTCTCAGTGGGAATACTCATTTCATATTTTTTCTACAGACAAAATGGAATTTCAAAACACTTTTCCAAAGTCTGCATATGATGTTTCACACCTGTAATCCCAGCACTTTGTGAGGCCAAGGCAGAAGGATTGCTTGAGACCAGGAGCTCAAGACCAGCCTGGGCAACATAACAAGACCCTTTCTTTATGAAAAAGATTTTTTTTAATTAGCCAGGCGTAGTGGCACATACCTGTAGTCCCTGCTACTCAGGAGGCTGAGGCAGGAGGATCACTTGAGCACAGGTGTCTGAGGCTGCAGTGAGCCATGACTGTGCCACTTCACTCCAGCCTGGGTAACAGAGGGCAACCCTGTCTCTTAAAAATTAAAAAATTTAAAAACACTCTCTTGAAAATAAATATTTTCCTCTCACTGAGTTTTATATTGAGAATGGTGATTGCCTCAGAAAAATAAAAATATAGTCTCTAATGGTGGGCTGTTTAAATAATAAATACATCTCCTCTATATCATTATTCACTACTAAAAGAAAAGGGGTTTAATAATAAGCAATATACAGTCATTCAATGCTGTACAGTAGTCAAAAACAAAAGCCAGAGACCAAGGCTGCAGCTCCTTCTTGTAACATTTCCTTGGTTATACTGACCCCTAGTGGTCCAAAAGGGCTCTTTTTTTAAGGGTTTTTTTTTTTTTCATTGAAATTAACATATCTCCAATGATGAGTACCCAATCAATATACTTGTCTTCAAAAAGATAAAGATGCTTTATAGAATATGGAAAAGCGAAAATTTTACTTGGTTCAAGACAAATGACTGCTATATAGCTTTCATACATTCGGTTAAGCAAATACTGCTTTCTACTTACATAAAAAAGCACAGAACTTGGTCCCAGGAATAGAGGGTTGAGCAAGACTAGACGGTCAACGAGCTTTACAAAGGCTACCGTCTATCAGGGACCACCAATTAAAAGTAACATGAATGAACTAAGGGAATCACACAGTACTATGGGAATGTCTGCAACAGCCAGGCCACTCCAGAGAATGCCTGCAAGTAGCAAGAATAAGGAAGAAAAAACATTCCCAGCAGAGGGAACAACATGAGGAAAGGCTCCAGAATGAGACAGACAGGTGAGTTTAAGAAACATAAGGGACGTAAGATGTCTAAAGCATAGAGTTCAAGAGGAAAGGTGGCACTTTACAAGGCTGAAAAGGTGGGCAAGGGCCAGATCTTGCAAATGTTTTTAACTTTTTAATGACCTAAATTTCCTTAAAAGCATTATTTTTTTCTATAAAAGCAACATGGCAAGCCAAGTCCACAACATGTGAAATCCTATAAATCTCTCTAAGTATAATCTCACATCTTCCGCAAAGTCTTTCTCTATTATTCTATCCTCCTCTCTTCTGGTACTTATTCTGCCCACCATTCATCAAACAAATTAATCCCTCAGCACCTGTCATCCAGCTTAAACTGCTCTTGCTGGTCACTGCGTAGAGGTGGATTCTGAGTGGACCAACGATGGACACCCTGGCCCAAGGGCAGCCCACCCACAGGCTGCCAGCCACCTGTGCAGAGGCCCGCCTTAAAGACACTGGGCATGACGATTATTTAGTTAAGCCAATGGAATGAGAAGAACTGAAGGACTCCTCAAAGTTTGGCAGAAGAGTGAAAGGAAAACAGCAGACCATGAGAGACAGAGGGAGTAGCTGGCCCCAAAACATCGGTGCTTGTGCTAACAATAAACCCTCTTTATCATCAAGCCGTCCTGAGCACCTTACAATTCCTCTGCTATCGCACTGCCTTGTGTTTGTCGGTCCGCCTTACGTCATTTAATTTTTATCATATTATTCATGTTGCCACAACAATGACCTTTGAAAACAGAGGTCATGTGTTTAGCTTCTTTGTATTCATCACAGCTATGTAAGTCCTTAATACATACTGGGTTGGTGGGTGGGTGAGTGGATGGAAGGATGGATGGATGGATGGATGGATGGATGGATGAACAGATGGACAGATGGATGGATTAAAAAAAGGTTCTGGAAAATGAAAGTGGGAACTGAAAATAATATTCAAATTAAACTCATAATGTGCTTCCTAATCTGCATCTCCCATCATTCTCCACATACTAGTAATATCAGCTTCTCCAAAATCCCCAGACACAAAAGGTTCCCTTCTATTTTTCCTACTCCTACACAAATTTTTCACAAATGCCTAGTCTTTCCACTTTCTCTATAAGCTCAAATATAAAGAATTCCACTTCCCCTAGAACTCATCACCCACTGCTCTAGGCTTCCATTTATAACAGTGGTTATTATTACACTGTTATAAATAAGGAAGTAAGCGAAGACCACACTGCAAATTGTCCATGATTTTAACGGTTATGCAATACATTGTTCTCTAAAAGTATGAACCTCTTTCATAATATTACCACCAATGTTGTTTAAAACTACATCATACATTCAGTAGAGCTTCTGCTAAATTAAAAAGAATAAGATTGATAAACATATCATACAAACACCCATAAAGACTCAGGCTGGCCATGAAGCAAATGTTAGGAGTCAATTGTGCCTCCAGCACTGTTCTCATTCACACAGGTCAATTCACACACAAGTCCTACCTACTCAAGGCTCAGCAGCAATGCTTAAAATAAGCTACAATTTCATGCATTTCATTTAACATATCTTCCCCTTTAGACACAGGAAAAAACTGATTATATCTTACATGTTTATATGTCACATAAATATATATTATAGAAAAATATAAAGGTTTACGTATTATATACTAAATGACCAATTTATATCACAAAAAAACAGTTAAGTCTCATCACTTTTTAAAATTGTTTTATGTCTCATTGTGGTAAAATACACATGACATAAAACTATATTCACTATTTTAACTGCACTATTCATTAGTGTTAAGTATATTCACATTGTTGTGCCACAGATCTCCAGAACTTTTTCATCTTGCAAAACTGAAAATCTACAGCTCCCCATTTTCCCCTCCCATCAGTCCCTACAACCAGCATTCTACTTTCCATTTCCACAATTTTGACTGCTCTAAATCTCTCATATAAGTGGAATCACAAAGTATTTGTCTTTTTGTGACTGGCTATTTCATGAAGGATAATGTCCTCAAGTTTTATCCAAATTGGAGCATTGTCACATCTCCTTCCTTTTTAATGGTGAAGTTCCCATTACCTTTTTGTTTGTTTGTTTGTTTGTTTGTTTTTGAGATGGAGTGTCACTCTGCCACCCAGGCTGGAGTGCAGTGACATGATCTCAGCTCACTGCAACCTCCATCTCCCAGGTTCAACTGATTCTTCTGCCTCAACCTCCTGAGTAGCTGGGATTACAGATGCTCACCATCACCTGTAGCTAATTTCTGTATTTTTAGTAGAGATGGGGTTTCACCACATTGGCCAGGCTAGTCTCAAACTCCTGACCACAGATGATCCACCTGCCTCAGTCTCTCAAAGTGCTGGGTTTACAGGTGTGAGCCACCATGCCTCCCATTACTTTTAAATAGAGCAAAAGTAAGAACATAACTCCAAAAAAGAAATCAAGAAAATTAAATGTTTTAATATTTCAAAATCTAAGCCAAGTTCTTCCCTCTGGGTTGCTTCTTTCCAAATGCCCTGGAAACAAAATCACAATTCTAAGATGTGAAATATCCATATATTTCCATTTGTCTATTGAAGCTCCTCTTATCCATGGCACATGTTTGTCTGAATAAAGGTAATCTATTTAGGTTGAAGCATCTAGAATTGCTAATATTTGGTACTTCTGACCCACAAAAATGGCAATTTCAAATGTCTAATCTGATAATTTATCACTTTTCTTTTAAACTGATCTACAAAACACTGCTTTGAAATTGAATAACGATTTACCATGTCTTCTATCTTCTAACCAGGGCCCAGATTCAAAGTATTTCTATCATGATGCTGGGGTCATAGGGACATGGGGTCAGCTAGGGAGGCTGGGCTTTGCCATCAGAGACCTGAATTCAAATCTTGCTTCTTTTGCTTCCCAGCTCCAACTTCTTGGGAAGTTGCTAAACTTCTCCGCATTTCATTTTCCTCATCTAGAAATTAAGTTTAATAAAACCTGTTTTTCGGGACTGTTGTGGCAAGGCAAGTGAAAAGCAGGGCACCAATTAAATTCTGGGTACTTTTATCTTGCTTCGGGTCTTAGGCTAATGAATGATTATTACTTCAACTACAATGGTTCTCAACTGAGCAGGGGGAGGATATTTCCTCCCAGGGATGTTTGGCAATACCTGGAGAAATTTCTGGTTGTCACAGCTTAGAGGGAGAGGAGAGCTACTACTGGCTTCCATTGGGCAGAGGCCAGAGATGCTGTGAAATGACCTATAATGCATAGCACAGATCCCACAACAAAGAATTTTTCTCCAAAACTTCAATAGTGAGATGCCCTTTTCTAGAATAACAATTTTTAAAGCTCTTGTTCATGAATTTATATTTTTTTAATTCCAGAGAAAGCATTCAATGAATTTTCAAGTATTACACAGTGATACATAGGAGAAAACATTTTAATGAATGCCCTCCATTTACATTTATACGCCATTTAATGCCCTCCATTTAGATTTCAGAGCTATACAAGCTGGTAGCCAGTAAAGGCAATAGGTGTAGAAACTAGGGAGAAATGGGGAACAGAGGTTGGTGTGGCTATTTAAGTCACTGTTTCTTAAAACAAAGATAAAGTAGGTTCGTCTAATCACTCAATAGGAGTCATTATTCTAAGATTAAAAATTTGCCAAATAATAGCTATGTATTTATTACTTAATTTTAAAACAAATGAAACAAATAAGTAAACATTGTGTACTAAAATGACAAAATGTTTTAACTTTTACACATTATATCACAGAAAAGGACGAAAGGGATGGAAATTCTAGTATGTTAGAATGAAGGCTAAATAAACCCTTTATAAACATCATAAATTAAAAATAAACCGCTTCAGTGCCTAGATGTTCACGTTAATTTTTTTCTCTTCATTGAATAAATGACTTTAGAGCTATTTCCCCATGTGACCTAATTAAATCACTTTAACAGTCCCCCAAAAGATATATTTATACTCACATTCACTTGAACTTGAATAGACCAGTCCCCAAGAATTGGATGCGAAGATAGCTGAAAAGTTTTGGAAACGACTCCCAGATCACTTTGTTGTGACAACCACTGTTGGATCAAGTTTGATTTGGGGTCCTAAAATGAAAAGCAGACATGTAACTATGCAGAGGCTGCTCATGTGCATGCGCAACCTCTCTGCTTAGGAAAGATGCCTTGCAGTATTCCCACCCAGATCCAGGACTTTCCTCCAAAATATGGCACAAGATTAGTTTTCAGAAAATGTAGGCACTATATTACTGAAGAAGACAAATCAAAATTTCTTCTCTTCTCATATTTCTTCCAAGTTTATCTAGATTCTGCTCCACCTTTTAAATGCCTGACACCCTGTTTCTTTCTATAAGAAACACGACAGCATGTATACCACCAAACCCCTGGCAGCAGCGGTGGTGGTGGTAGTGTTAAAAGAAAATTTAACTGTAGAAATAACAGGCTCCATTTATTAAAGACCCAATATGTGTCAGGCACTCTGCCTTATCTCTAATCATTATAATTCTCCTTTAGAACAGGGTTATCCTCACTTTATAGTTGAGAAAACTGATGCCTGGAGAGGGAGGTACACATTCCAGTGACTGGCGTGACTCAATATTACAGCACCACTGCATGATGAGATTCAGAATTCAAACTCATGTCAGCCTTTTAACACAACAAAAGCATATCAGAGAGATGTTTAACCAAAGATATATATGAAAAACACTTCATATAACCTCCCAAACAACAATCCCTTCATGCAGCCTTCATCCAAACCATTCCAGCAGTCGTCCTAGATTCCTCTCTCACATTTCCAGCCCTGTTGACTCTGTGAGGTTAATATATCTCTAATTTGTCTCCTTCTTTCCATCCTCAATCTAGCCCCATGTCCTATTTTCGAACTAATGCAACTGATCTTCCCCCTTTAGTCTTGCCCTCTCCACCACATTCTCCCCACTGCCAACAGTGTGATCCACCTGAAACACAAATCTGAGAATGAGTTACAGTGGCTGAAATACTTGGCGTAGTCCCTGCATATAAAAAGCAGTGACTATACACTTTTTATAGTCCCTGATTATCACATATGATTATTATAGTAGACCACTAGGTACCCACGGCTTTCATTTGCCTACAGGAAGTCTACACTGCTTTGCATAGTTTACAAGTCCTTTACTAATATGACTCCATCTACATTTCTAGGCTCATCTTCCTCTAAACAGTACAGATTTGTTGCCAGTTTATTCCCAAAAGCCCATGCGTCTAGGTCTCTGCAGCTGCTGCACGGAAATCCCTCCCCTCCTTATCCACTGGTGAAATCAGTTCCAGCTTCTTGCCTCCTATACACGCCTCCAATAGGCAGAGGTGACTGCTTTCTGGAAAGCCCCCGGTATATCTGGAGTTTATCTCTCTCCAGTACACATTATTGTTAAAGACAGTAAAATATGTTTGTTTTACATATTTTATTTTGCCAAAAATCTATATTTTATTATTCCCAACTAGATTGTGACTGAGAACGGGTTGAATATTTTCCCTTAGTCTTATTCTCTAAACTTTGGCTGGAAGCAGAGAGTGGGGCCAGTCATTAGAAACCAGAAGAAGCCTCTTTCCCAGAGTGGGGATGTGACAGTTAGGGATAAGTACAACGCTGAGAACTGTGCAGGAAGCAGTCTCATAAGCCAGAAACCGATTGTTAAAACCAGAGACCGAAAACGAGTCAAGAACAAGCAGGTCACAGTATCCCTGGCAAACTCCTGGGCCAGGCATTGTCATCAGCACTTGGCCCTACTGTGCCTGCCACAGCATGATGCATGCGAGGGCTATGAAGTTCAAAGACTCAGGAACAAAGGAAGACATATAAATAGCCAATAAATATATGCCGTCTAACAATTAAGGAAATGAAAACAATGTAATATTGTGTTCCTCTGTCAAACTGACACAGATAAAAATAATAACAATAATTTTTGGTGTTACCTGAAGTGTAGGAAAACAGAATGTCCATATTCTACTGAAACATTATGGTAGTGAGGGTGTACATTTCTCCCAGACATGAAGGAAGTCTGAACTGACCTCCCTGATGACCGCATCTGGGGGATCTGGAGGGCTGGGGGTGAGTAAGATAATTCCTCTGCTTTCTCAAGCCTGTCTTGGACCTAGGTCTACTGTCACCAACATGGCAGAGAGAGAGAATGCAGAAACAACAGAAGTCTACAAGGCACATCAGGATTTGAACCAGGCAAGCATGGTGGTGTCACAGCAGAACCCAGCATTTGCATGCGGTCATCTCCTGCTACGACACAGTCACATACAGTATGAACAACGCCCCAGTCACAGCCAGAAAAACTGCGGCCAGAGATCCTGGAACAGCGGCCCCGCATGCCCTCTGAGTCACTTTTAGATGGCTCTGGAACTCTGTCAGATGCCTCACCACAGCAGACAATACCTGACTGTCTCAAGCAGTAAGCTCCCTGGCTGGAGAATGTGTCTACAAGGACTATTACTGGATTATGTGTGAAGGACACGTCTGTCCAGCATGTAGAATTAGAGAATTCAAATCACTTAAATAAGGTGGCCTCCTTACCTGGCCAGCGGTCACGTTCTGAGTTGCCCAACACCGCTTCAAAACAAAGTGTCAGGGCACAGTCACAGGATATACCCCCAAGCCAATAACACCTGCTCCCGACAAGATCATTCACCCATACTAGCACCAACAACTTCTTAAAGGAGAGGTCAGAGTAGAAGCCAGCCATGCCAGCTCCCATCACAGTGTCAGAGGCACTCATTTCCATAGCGTCAGGCCAAATTGGCTAGAGGAGGTCAGAAGCGTGGGAGACATAGGTTATGTTTTTTCTCCTGCCGAAAGGCCTCAAAGCCCCTTTCCCTCCTGAGAAGACCAGTTATTGGGGCATGCAAGATGAAGAATACCCAAAGATGCCCCGTGGTCCCCAAGAACAACACTGAACACCCCTAAATGTGCTGTGACAGTCAGTATCTTACCTACATCCTACAGCCACTCCTGGCTGGGCAAGATGGGCCCCAAGTTAACTCACAGGTGCACTTCTCCACATCAGCCTGCAGGTGGTGCTGCACCAAGGACTATAACTGTCTCAGGGGCTCTAGTTAGGCTAAGTCCCAAGTTTTTCTGAAAAGTTTTGCCAAGAAACAAATTATTCTACACTGAAAGATGTAGAAAATATCATAGTCTAGTAAACCTGGTCCAAATGTCTGTTTTCAGCTGAAAGAATCCCCACCTGGCCTCTACAAGTTGCAAGGAGGAAGGCAGCTAGACCTGAGTCCACATTTGAGCATCACCTCCCAGGTACAGAGACAAGAGCATGGCCACCCCTCACTCACAGTTCCCAAACACTTTGGGTTCCAGGTAGAATTTTAGTTTAAACTCCCCTCCCCTGGCAAAGAGGGTCATATCAGTACCAGAGCTAACAAGAAGAAAGTCTCTCTGAGCCCTTTCCAGAAAGCCAAATGTGGTCAGCTAAATCCCAAACTGCAAAGAAAAGCCCAAAGAATCGCCAAATCAAAGGTTCAAAGGAAGATACTGGAGCAGAGCAGAGAGGCAGAACTACGAAAACGCACAGACTCGTTATCCAGAGCCAGTAGTGTTAGTTCTGGGTTAATGTCTTGAACAGGCAATTTTATGCAGTGCTAACTTTTATTTGCCTGCAATAGAAGGCAGATAAAAGTTAGTACTGCATAAACTGTTACCTTGGAAGTAAACAGCCACAGATAGCCAGACATTTATTAAACCATCTATTGTACACACAGTTTCTGGCATACGGTAAGCTCTCCATATACGTGGATAAATGATGAAGGATGGTATGAATGGAGTCAGTTCAACTCTGCTCAGAGGGTGACATGAATTTAGAAATGCTATTCACTATGTCAACCTGCTTTATAGACATTCTGTTACATAGCAAAGGCAAACTCTGAAATAATGCTAGTTCAATTCAAGATATGTGCATTGAGCACCATGCCAACCAATGTGATACTAGCTACAAACATATCTTGGCTCGAAGTTACATGTATACATGTTTATTTGGTTGGGTTTTGTTGTTTTAATTTATAACAACAAATATACTAAGAATAGGAAGATATTAAACTAAAAAGCCTGACTTTACCTTCCACACTATAATATTCATTAGAATATTTGGAGTAACCAACATTCTGAGACGAAGGAGGTTCCCAGGACCAGGGACTTTTCACTTTTAAAATCAGGGACATACCAGCCAAACTGGGATGAGTTAGTCACCCTATTTCCAAGTAATGGTCAAATGTCCAGTGCTCTTCTCAGTTAAAACATAGAAAACCAGGCCCAGCTGGATCTTTGTTGTCTTCAACCTGATTCTCACAGGACAGCACTCAGTGTGCTAAACACAGTGGCTCCAGATCATCAGAGTATTAAGCAGTGGAGACCAAATGACTACCTTTCAAAAGGGATTCCTAAAATAATAATAATGGCTAACATTTAATGAGCATGTACTATGTGTCAGACGCAGTTCTAAATGGTTTACTTGAATTATCTCACTTAATCCTCATAAAAACCTTGTGAGGTTTTATTATTATTACATATTTTCCAGATAAGGAAACTGAGGTTCTAGAAGGTTATAAATTTCCCCAGGATCACACAGCTAGCATTTGGCATCTATTCTTCTTAGAGCTGACAGTTATCCTTTTAAGATGTTCAGTTAGATTACATCATCGCTCCTCAGAATTCTCCAGTGAATTCTCATTTCACTTAGTGTAAACTTCAAAGTCTTTATCATGGCCAATAAGGCCCTGCATGAGCCCCATCCTAACCCACCTACTTGTATACGACCTCATCTCCTAGCACCTGTCCCCTCGCTCCTGGGGCTCCAGCACACGCCAGCTTGTTCTTCCTCCAAAGTGCCAAACAAGCTCCTCCTCAGGGCCTTTCCACATGCTTCCCCCTCTCTCTGGGCTTATTTTCTTTTATTGCCTTTGGAGCTCTGCTCAAATTAGCCTTCCCAGACAACTCTAGAGAAAGTAGCAAACATGCTAGGCACAGCGGCTCACACCTGTAACCCCAGCACTTTTGGAGGCAAGGTAGGTGGATTGCCTGAGGTCGGGAGTTCGAGACCAGCCTGACCAACATGGTGAAACCCCATCTCTACTAAATATACAAAATTAGCCAAGGGTGGTGGCACATGCCTGTAATCCCAGCTACTTGGGAGACTGAGGCAGGAGAATCACTTGAACCCAGGAGGCGGAGGTTGCAGTGAGCCAAGATCGTGAATTCCAGCCTGGGCAACAAGAGTGAAACTCCATCTCAAAAAAAAAGAGAAAGAAAGTAGCAAACACAAACTCTCTCTCTCACTCTCTTTTTCTCTCACACACACACACAAATACATACATACTTGACCCTTTATAAATATATATTTGTATGTCTATTATGTCTGTCTTCTAGTACCCACTGAAAAATAAACTCAGTGCAAGCAGGACTCAATCGCTTCTGTTCACTGCCTTATGGCTGTGCCTGGAACACAGACGCTTAATAAGTGCTTAACAACTGAATAAATCAATGAAGACCCCAGGTCTAGAACTCAAGCAGGTCGACTCCAGACACTGAGCTCTTAACCCCATGCTGCATGCACCACCTCCTTTACTAATAGAGGAGTTCTGTGTTGGGAGGGAAGCTTATCTTAGGTGACTTCTAAGATATTCCAGTGTCAATAACACAAGCAGAACTTCCCAGAGGGCTTTAGTAAGACGGCTAGAATTCCTTGCTTCATTTCTGTCTGGCACTTACCTTAATGAGAATGTTTAAAGAGGTTTTGTAAGGCTTGAAATCTGAGAAGAGTGTAACAATGCGAAACTTCACTTCTTGCTTTGGCTTGTATAAGGTCTTGTCTGTTTGAATGAAGACGGATATTCTCTTGGTCTCAAATGATAAGCGAGTACTATTAGAGAATAAAATCTCATCCTGGGCACGTCCGGTTACACGTAGCTCATAAATCCCATTGGCACTGTTCAGAGGTAGCTGGGGGAAAAAGAGATCACGCATCAAGGTCTCATTATTTTACCTCAAAAACGTTTTAATTATAAGTTAGAATGAGAAAGGTAAACACATGGTATTATCAAAAGTAACTGTGATGTTGAAGATTTGCCCCTCCCAGGCACCAGAGTTAAACAATTTGTTTCCCTCTTTTAACATCCTGTAGTTTGCTCTCCAGTTACATCACAGGGCTCCCGGAATGGGGGACACACAGCCCACTGCTCTCCCTCAGCAGGAGACGTCTTGCCATTTCCTATTCCAAGTGCCAATTTGTCCTCCCTAACAGTTTTTGCAGGTCAGAATACCGAACATTCTTCAACCCTCTTTTCCACACTCACTCTATTTGAGGCAGTCAACCGATGAAAGGTTCTTTTGCACAAGATTTGTTTTCTTGCCATATTCTCACAATCTGTTTTCTGAGATGCATTCTCCTAATGCATCTTGCCCATATGTGTCATAGTCTTGGTTGGGATGATGATGATGCTACTTCTGCTACTACTACTGATAACAGAAATCCTTCCTGGGTGAGGTGGCTCACACCTGTAATCCCAGCACTTTGGGAGGCCAAGGCAGGTGGATAACCTAAGGTCAGGAGTTCAAGACCAGTTTGGCCAACATGGTGAAGCCCTGTCTCTACTAAAAATACAAAAATTATGTTGGGCATGGTGGCTCACGCCTGTAATCCCAGCACTTTGGGAGGCTGAAGTGAGTGGATCACGAGGTCAAGAGATCAAGACCATCCTGGCCACATAGTGAAACCCTGTCTCTACTTAAAATATAAAAATTAGCTGCGCATGGTGGAACACACCTGTAGTCCCAGCCACTCGAGAGGCTGAGGCAGGAGAATTGCTTGAACCCAGGAGGTGGAGGTTGCAGTGAGCCAAGATTGTGCCACTGCACGTCAGCCTGGCTGACAGAGTGAGACTCCATCTCAGAAAAAAAAAAAAAAAAAAAAAAAATAGCCAGACATGTCAGAAAAAAACAAAATTAGCTGGGTGGTACAAGCCTGTGGTCCCAGCTACTCCAGGAGGCTGAGGCAGAAGAATTGCTTGAATACAGAAGGCAGAGGTTGCAGTAAGCCAAGATCATGCCACTGCACTCCAGCCTGGGCAACAGAGTGAGACTTCGTCTCAAAATAATAACAACAATAGAAATCCTACCTTCTAGCATTACCAGACCAGAGCCATACTAAGCAGTTTACCTGCACTGTGTCATTTTAATTCACAACAATCCCTCAGGTGGATACTCTCATCAAAACCATTTCTCTCTCTCTCTCTCTCTCTCTCTCACACACACACACACACACACACACACAAACACACACACACACGGAAGCTGGGGCTTAGAATAGTTAAGAAAGTTGCTCCAAGTCACTAGCCGAGATTCGAACTCAACATGAGCTATCCTACTCTAATAAGAACCCTGATGTGGTAATTTTAAAATATGTCCAAATATTCTCTGACCTTCCTCCCTTCAAAAGGTGAATCACTAATCACTGCGGAATCACTAATTCCACAGACTTAGTGATTTTCTTCTAAATCTTAGAATGAGGCTATGTCCAAAAAATAATACCTTCTGCCCTGTTGTCTCTCTTTCCTGCTAGGATCACTCACTCTGGGGGAAGCCAGAGTGGTGATAAGGACACTAGAGAAGCCTGTGGAGAAGCCCACACTGGGAGGAACCGGGGCCTCCCACAAACCACCACCACCAACGTGTCAGCCCAGTGAATGAGCTGCCTCGCAGAATGCGGCGGCCCTGGTGAAGCCTTCAGACGTCTGCAGCCCTAGCTTGTATCATGGTTGCAACCTCATGAGACTCCAAATCAGAAATGCACAATCATATCACTCCCAAATTCTTCACCCACAAAAACTGTGAGAAGTAATAAAAGTATAGTTTATTGTTGTTTGAAGCAAAGTTTTAGGGTTACTTAGCAACAGATAACTAGCATGCTTGACTTTTAGCTGATTTTCATTTTAAACTGAGGTCCTGAAACTATACCCTGACTCATTTTTGCAAATAAGTTTTGTCTACAGATAGCTCAAAGGGGATTTTCCAGTAATAGCAGACATCAGAATAGTATCAATATGGTTCAGAATATGAAGAAAATGATAGAGCAAGTATAGTAAAATGTTAATGGTAGACTCTAAGTGGCAGGTATAGGAGTGTTCATTATAAAATGTTTTCAAGTTTTTTGTATATTTGAAAAGTTAATAATAAAGTGTTAGGAAAAACAATCAGTATGTCACCTTCAAATGACTTCCAGTGTCAATTTTTGCTTTTCTTCAATAAGGAAGTGTTTTGTTTTGTTTTGTTTTGTTTCAAGACAAAGTCTTGCTCTGTTGCCCAGGCTGGAGTGCAGTGGCTTGATCTCAGCTCACTGCAGCCTCCACCTCCTGGGTTCTAGCAATTCTCCTGCTTCAGCCTCCCAAGTAGCTGGGACTACAGGTGTGTGCCACCACACCCGACTAATTTTTGTATTTTTAGTAAAGACAGGGTTTCACCGTGTTGGCCACACGGGTCTTGAACTCCTGACCTCAAGTGATCCACCTGCCTCGGCCTCCCAAAGTGATGGGATTATAGATGTAAGCCATCATGCCTGACCTAGAAAAGTATTTACTGAGCATCCTTTGTGCACCAGGTTACCCTAGGTACTTGGGATACAACATGAACCAAAGACCTGTGCCCTAGTAGAGCAGAGAGTCTAGCCTGGAACTTGCAATCTTAAATTCTACTCTCAAGTGATACTTCAGCCCTCAGACTCTTTGAATCAGATTTCCTAATACTATAAAGAATAAAATACATATGCCAGGAACCAGAATATTATATGCTTATAAAGGGCATCAATTTCTAAATATTTCATGTTTAAAAACATATCTGATGGGATTGCTCGTTATAATTTGGATAAAAGTTTGATCATTTTTAGTGGCACAGAGGCCCAGAACAGATGCTAGATTGAAGACTGATGTCAAATTAACAACACAGAGGCCTAGAGATAAAGAAACCTATTAATCACAAGCAGGCTAAAGGGTCAGAGAATTAAACGCAAATGTGCCCAAAAACATTTTATTCTACCTTCTACTCCATCCTCCTTCAGGGGGCTGACACCGACTCAGGGGAAACATTGCTGACTATCCTCCTGCTCCTTTGGGTTACCTTAACTAATTTGCTTTTTTAACTTTTCCCTGCTAAAAACCCCACCTTGCCATATATAAAATTTAGGTAATTTGGGATCCTCAAAGACTCGGTGTTAATCCCAAGGCAGGCCACCCAGAGATGACAACACGGGCCTTGGTGAATCATTAGATCTGAGTGCCTTATGAAGCACAGGGCATCACCACATGCCTTGGGACATCACCATGCACTCTGGGTGGTGCTCCTGAGTCTTGCAGTGTCAATGCAAACCTCAACTGCAAACTCCTCTGAGGAAACCAGACAATTATTGTGCTTTAGGCTGTGATTTCTGAACTTAAACCCAACCCTTCTCAGTGCTCCATTGTTAACAAGGGGGTCAAATAATGAGGAGACTGGAGAAAACATTATTGATTTTAAGCAATTTTTTTGATTTTTATGAAAGTTTCTCTGTCTGTGCCAGATCTGGAGTGGGTTATAACCTGCCCACAGCAGAGTGGACACCATGAGGTCATGAAGGTCCTGTGTCATTAATGGTAAATTGCCTTCTGCCTTCTTCGGGCCACAGTTACTAAAAAGGGTTCCCAAAAGTGGTAGGGGAAAAAAAAACAAAAAAGCTGTTCTTTGATCAGTGACTTCCATAGCTCTTACACTGGAATCAATTATTTACTCACAGAGATTTTGGACTCCTTGACCAGAGGGCACAGGGCTGGAGGAAGGTGCAGTTCCCACAGTGAGGCTGTCTGAAAGCAGGGCGAGAGTCTGGGAATTGACAATATCCCCTAAGCTTTGACCAACAGAATATCAATCAGCCTCTGGTTTGGGTGTGTTAATTCTCACTTATGCACATCTATTTTGTGTATACATAAATGCAAACTCTCTGAGGAGGTGACAGCTCTCTGCCCAGGATACATAAAGAAAGCATGCTCAAAAAGATTCTTGCTAGACAATAAATAAGGATTACTGATTCTAATCTGGGCTGTCTAAAGCCATTTCACCTTCTCTGAAAGATTTACTACTGTAAGGAAACTGAGACAGCACAATAGTATTTATCCTCATATACTTCATGAACAATGCCAGTTACTAAACATAGTGGAGACAATTTTTCAAAATAAAATTGAGAATCTAAGATGATAGTTTCCATTCAAAATATATTAGTAATTATACTTACACATTCAAAACATTTCTAATCAAATAAAACCACTCCCTCATTTGACAAAGAGAACAAAATAAGTTTTTCTGCCATATTGTGTACAAAACAATATTTATATTAAGCATCAATATGTTTTTATTTACTTCATATTGAGTGTAAGCTTAGCGTCTTGAAGTACAATGAGTAAATCAGAAATAAAAAACACCTTTGTGTTAATACAGTCTTGAAATATTTATATTTTACAGTAAAAAGCCATAAAGATCTTTAAAATAATTTAAAATACTACATTCACAAATGTCAGAATGCAAGTGCACTTTAAAAGGTGGTTCTATTCACAAGTATGTTCTCAGTGGGAAAAAAATGTTGGTTCTGCTTTAATTGAAAACTCATTAAAATGCAGAGTCACCTGTTTTTGTCAAGCATTATCAAATTTGTCCGTACAGTTTATCTGTCTTTCAAAGTGTGCTTTACTAAAAAGAGATATACTCCAAAATATAATCTCTAGTAGAGCTTTCAATAAATAATAATAAATAATAGCTATATTTAGTATTATGCCATTTCAATTGTATATAAATATAGCTATTATTTATAATTCAATATATTTATATACAATTATATGGCATAATACTAAAGACAAATACTGGATGTCAGAGTTAGTATTTCATATGCTTAAGACTTAAAAGAAGTATAGTAGACAAATTTCTAGCTAATAGTAGCTCAGACACGTAACAGTTTATACTGGCATCATTGGAAGAAACTCTCACGCCTTTGCCCCACCCTCTCCTTTCAGCCTTTCTGCGCTTCTGGTATGTGAAACTGCAAACTCCTCTGAGGAAACCAGACAATTATTGTGCTTTAGGCTGTGATTCCTGAACTTAAACTCCACCCTCCTTCTGTTACAGGGCAAATATATGACACAGGATTTATTTTGATCTTACCACTGGAATACCCTTTCAACAAAGTTCTGCACACAGGCACTGGGGCCAGCATCTAATGTTTTAGGTTATTTTAATGTAATCTAATGTTTTATTGCCACAAAGACCGCAGGGTTTTTTCCTCCACTTCTGCCTGCTGATGCCTCTTTTTCTCCACTTTCTATTATTAGTAGCAGTATATTTCTTAGGAAAGAAAGTATAAATATAGTATATAAGAAACAGAATAGATATAGCATACTGAGTAATTTTTATAAAGTATTGTTTGAGAGTACAATATTCTCTATGAACCTCCCAAAACAAATGTGGTTTCTGAATGTGCTTGACAAGTAACCTTCGAAAGCTAATAAGTGAGCCAGGCGTGGTGGCTCACTGCCGTAATCCCAGCACTTTGGGACACCAAGGCAGAAGGATTGCTTGAGCCCAGGAGTTTGAGACCAGCCTGGGCAACATAGGAAAACCTGTGTCTACAAAAAAAAAAAAAAATTAGCCAGGCATGGTGCCACATGTGCCAGTAGTCCTAGCTACTCAAGAGACTGAAGTGAGAAGAGTGCTTGGACCTGGGAGGTTGAGGTTGCAGTGAACCATGATCGTACCACTGAACTCCAGCCTGGGCAACAGAGCAAGACCCTGTCTAAAAGAAAAAAAAAAAAGTTTAAGGTAATGAGCGAACCTGGCGTATGAGGTAATTCTGATACTATTCAAGTGTGCTATGTGTCAGGACCTAAGTCATTAGCCATCTGTTCTCAGAATAGTACATATATCAAATTGCACCTGACATTGGATGCTGTGATCTACCATATTGTACATTAAACACGCAAAGCCCCAAAACAAAGCATAGTAATAAAAGTACAAACTTCCAAATCAAAGCTATAGGAAGTAAGATTCATTTACAAGCATCTAATTAGGTTTTATGAATCTCTCAACAAAATAGTAACCCCTTTCCGTTTCTGTAGCAAATGCTACACTTCCACATCTCATTTCACTCTAGGACATGCTGTGAGATAAAAATGGTATCTTCATCCTCTTTTCCAGCCCAGGGCTACAGTGAGGTAACTGAGGCACTTGTCTAAGGTACAAAATGTAAGGCAGTACCAAAAAACTTAGCAATCAAGAAAATAATATTTTAATACAATACTTTAAAACATCAAAATTAATGCAAAATGATGAAGAAAAAAGTCAGCGTTTTAAACAAAGACAGGGTCAATATTACTGATTTTTCCTTTTGCCTTGAGTTCTAGTATGTCTCAGTGTGGCACTGCCCTTTTCAAGGACAAGGAAACTGAGGAACAGAGTGTTAATTTCACATTCCACACTAGAAGGCTCATTACAGCAGAAGTAGGACCAAACCAACCCAGATTCCTTTCTTTTTTAACTTTTATTTTAAGTTCGGGTACAACTGCAGGTTTGTTACATAGGTAAAGTTGTGTCATGGGGGTTGTTGCACAGATTATTTCAGCACCCAGGTGCTAAACCTAGAACCCATTAGTTATTTTTCCTGATCCTCTCCCTCCTCCCTCCAGTAGGCCCCAATGTGCGTTGTTCCCCTTTGTGTGCCCATGTGCTCTCACTGTTCAGCTCCCACCTGTAAGTAGAGAGAACATGCGGTATTTGGTTTTCTGTTCTTGTGTTAGTTTGCTGTGGATAATGACCTCCAGCTCTATCCATGTTCCTGCAAACGACATGGTCTTGTTCTTTTCATGACCAGTCCGGATTTCCGTGCTAATAATCCAGGCCAATTTCCTTCAGTGAAGTCCTCCATTTTACAAGAGGAAAATTTCTGACAAGAGTTTGAAGAGCCTCATAATCAATCTCCCTGAAAGAATATTATTCATAAATAATCTGAAGGCTGAACTAAACTCAAGCCAAACTTACATGAAATGTAAATGTGTGAATTGACATAAAATTCAATGAAATATTAATTTATTTAGTTCACTAACGCAATACACTTCTGAAACCAGATTTTTTAAATGGATACTTACTGATGGAAGAGTGAGTGTCTTTAAAGAGCCTTAAAGGAAAATAGAAAACAGAGTTAGCATAATTTGAATATGATGATAGAATACAAAACTTCCAAAACTCTCCCAATACTCTTATACATGTAAATGAAATCATAAATATATGTGGTCAAACCAAAATAACTTTTAAATGCCCAGAAGACCCAATAAATTATTACATATCTTTGTGCCAAACAATTAAAAATCAGGATTAAAAGAGTATCCGTGGACGAACACAAAAAACATTAGGTTCTGCTTCTCTTTGCCATTGTCATGCCTGTTGTCACTGTTGCTGCTGCCCTTGTTGTGTTTTAAGGTTACATGTGCTTGCAGGACACTTTACACACTGTACAGAAGTAGCCTGAGGTTTATTTCTTGTTCTCATACCCTTGTGATAAAGGAAGAAAGGAAGGTATTAGTCATATTAGGGGTGAGCTGGGACTCATAACTGACTCATGAGTACTAGGGGAATGCAGACTTTTTTTCATGTGAAGTTTCTATCCATTGGACTGCTAATTAAACTCATGCCAATTTCTCATCAGATCCATTTATTTCAAGGGGAAAAAATGATTTCATGTTAAAAATAAAAGAGTACTTGTCCAAAGTTCCTATCGGAGATGAAAGGCCCTTGAGAAATAGAATGGAGCAAAAGATGATTTTTAAAGAGAGAGAGGGAAATGATAGGCCCAAGTTCCTCCATTCATTTAAAAACTAGCACAATGTGCAAGACAGATGTGATCCCTCTCCTCCAGGAAGCCAAATGGGTCTATCATGTGAGGGCAGAGGAACCAGAGCACAGCACAGTACACAGCAGGGGTTAAACTACCAGCATCTGGAGTCAGACTACATCATGAATTTCCTACATACTGACCCTGTCCTTGAACAAATTACCTGATTCTCCAGTTCAACTTTTTTCATCCTTAAGATGAGGATGCTAATAATCATATCAATCTCATGAGGTGGTTGTAAGGAATAAGTATGTTGATATCTGTAAAGCATACAGAACAGTGCCTGACACATAGGAAACACTTGATGTATGTTAGCTATTATAGTGACAAAAAGCTTGAAGAGTTTTCCATTGGGGATGTCAGCATGCCCTACAGACATGGTCTTAAAATTTTTATGATACAGTACTCCAACAATAAAAACACTTAGTACACCTTATCGATGTCAAATTAAATTTATAAAATTATATACATGTATTTTCTCAACCAAAATATTAAACATTAGAAAAACTTTAATTTCTAGCCAAGCACAGTGGCTCACACCTGTGATCCCAGCACTTCAGGAGGCCGAGGCGGACAGATCACCCGAGGTCGGGAGTTCGGGACCAGGCCAGCCAAAATGGCAAAACCCCATTTCTACTAAAAACTACAAAAATTAGCCAGGCATAGTGGCACTCCTGTAGTCCCACATCCTTGGTGGCTGAGGAAGGCTTGAACCCGGGAGGCAGAGACTGCAATGAGCTGAGATCGCGTCACTGCACTACAGCCTGAGCAACAGAGCAAGACTCTGTCTCAAAAAAAAAGAGAGACGAGTAAAACTTTAATTTCTTAGCTTTGCTTAATAAAATAATAGAAATAAGAGTTACTACATTTTCTACTTGCATCCTTATGAATGGTCTTATTTACTCTTAGCTCTGTGCACACTTACTGTGAAGGCTACCCCAGTGGGCCTCAATGAAATACAAGTATGTTTTCAGGAACAGAGAAGTAATTCATCACCATCACTTATCACCTAGCACAGATCAGTTCATCCAATAACTGTCATTGTAGGAAGCAAAGAGCAAGACTCCTAAATAATAGGACATTGAACATGGTGTTTCAAAAAGGTGAAGAAGAAAGTATCATGGAACAGATATACGTGGTACAGGTAGGACAAGGAGTACATTGGAGGGATCAAGGGAAGGCACCTACAGAAAATGATGCCAGCAACTAGGGTTGTGGGATATGGAGAAATTAGCCATGTGAGCAAGGAGGGGTACAATGTTACAGGCAGAGGAACAGCAAATGCAAAGCAGTTGAGATCAACCTGAGTCCACCAAACCAAAGAGCTGGGTGACCAAAGACCACAGGCAGAAAGAGAACAGTAGCCAGGAGGCTGGGCCCAATCACAAGGGCTCTTTGGACAAGATGAGGCCTCACCCAGGATTGTCCCAGGTGACACTGTTATTCCAGCATCCCAATTTAGCATTTGTCCTGGATCTTTTTTTGGTTAGCAAAATATTATTCTAGGATGGGTTTAATGTGCATATAAATTAACTTTGAAGATGTTTATTCTTTTTTTAATTGACAAGTAATAATTGTATGTGTTTATGGTATGCCACATAATGTTTTGATAGATGTGTACCTTATGGAATGGCTAAATCACACTATTTAACATGTGCCTTACCTCACATAACTATCTGTGGAAAGGATCAATTAAAATCTACTCTCAGCAATTTTCAAGTATACAACATGTTGATATTAACCATAGTCACCATGCTGTACAATATATCTCTTGAAATAATTCCTCCCCTATAACTGAAATTTTGTGTCTGTTGACCAACATCTCCCCATTCCCTTAACCCCCAGCCTCTGGTAACTGCCATTTTACCCTTTATTTCTATGAGCTTATCTTTTTTACACTTCACATGTAAGTGAGATCATGCACTATTTGTTTTTCTGTGCTTGGCTTATTTCACTTAACATAATGTCCTCCAGGTTCATCCATGTCATTGAAAATGCTAGGACATCCTTTTATAAGGCTGACTAGTATTCCATTATGTATATATACCACACTTTCTTTATCCACTTATCCACTGACAGAGGCTGCCATTAATTCCATATCTTACATATTGAGAATCATGCAGTGGGCATGGGAGTGCAGACGTCTCTACAACATACTGATTTTATATCTTTGGATATATGCCAGTAGTGCTTTGGGAGTATCTTACCTTGTAGGAAGGAACTTCTGTTTATTAAGCTTACTTTCAATGAGAAAGACTTATTCTATTCTATACTGAATTGAAGTGAAATTGAAAAGCCCTAGGATATTTCAGCAAGTAAACCTTCAAAGGAACCACAAATAGAGACAATTTACTGGACAAATTTTGTCCTGTAAAAACATTTATTGAAGAGAACCGGGGGCTGTGCAAGCAGACCCTGTGAAACATTTGGGCTGAAATATTTAAACATTGCAATAAGGGGGCTGGGGGATGGCATTGAGAATACCATCCATACAGCAGAATTTGTTCTGATCTTACTAGGTACCTCAGCATGTGTGGAGAGGGTGTTTCCTTAATTTAAAATACTATGGTCGGATCACTTGAATATTAAAATAAATAATGGGTTACGACCTACTGAAAAAAACAAGAATCTCTGAGTTCATGCTTATGTATAATTAAATACACAACTGAGTGAAAGAGAAGAAAAAGTTATTCCTTACCATAGAATTCCAACTAATAAATGTAGAAGGAATTGTGAAATTCAAAAATTTCACAACTATCACAAAATAATGGCAATAATCATCAATCTAGCATGTATAAGCTAAATGAGAATTGTGAGAAATAATAAACCATTGTTGTTTTAATCTACTAAATCTGGGTGTGGCTTGTTTCACAGCAACAGATGATTGGAACACTTCGGAAATGAGCAAGATTAACTAGCAACTCTCTAAAGCTACTCAGTCTCATACAGGAGCCTCTAAACACATGTGACTACAGCCACTGAAACAAGCAGTAAGTGTAAAATATACCCCATATTTCTGAGACTTACAACCAAAAACAATGTAAAATATCACATCAGTAATTTTATAGTGATTAACTGTTCAATTGATAACATTTGTAAATTATTGGGTCAAATGAAATATATTATTACAAGTAATTTCACCTGTTTCTCTTTTTTTTTTTTTAATGAAGTTGCTAGAAAATTCCCAATAACTTACATAGTTGACTTATACTTCTATTGGACAGAACTGGTCTAGGGGACAGAATACTTAAATTTGTGTTTAGCAACAATAAAACAACCAAGAGATCACACAGAATGCAATTTTTTAATTTTATGAATAAAATAATAATAGTAGTAGATACCACTTACAGAATGTTCTAAAGCATTACATATATTAACTGGTTTCATGCTCACAACAATACTATTAAGTATTACTACTCTTATTTTACAAATGAGAACACTGAGACACGAAGATGTGAAATGACCTGCCCAGGGTCACACAGACAAAAAGTCATGGGCCAAGCTTCTGATCCTGGCCACATGACTCATGGGTCTGAGCTCTTAAACCACTGCTCTGCAATGACTCTTAGTATAAAAAATAGTTGTATGCAAATCAATCAGTGTGATGCATCACATCAACAGAATGAAGGGCAAAAACCATATGATCATTTCAATTGAAACTGAAAAAACATTTTATAAACTTTAACATCTCTTCATGATAAAAAACCCACAGAAAGCTGACTATAGAAGAAACATACCTCAACATAATAAAAGCCATATATGACAGACTCACAGCTAGTATCATACTAAATGGGGAAAACTGAAAGCCTTTCCTCTAAGATCAGGAAGACGACAAGAATGCCCACTTTCACCGCTGTGATTCAATACAGCACTGTAGGTCCTAACTAGAGCAATCAGACAAGAGAAAGAAATGAAGGGCATCCAAGTTGGAAAGGAAGAAGTCAAATTATCCTTGTTTGCAGATGATATAATTTTTTAAATGTACTTATTTTTAAAAGATAAATAGACACAGGGTCTCCCTGTGTTGCCCAGGTTGGTCTCAGACTCCTGGGCTCAAGTTATCTGGCCCTCTCCACCTTCCAAAGTTTTGGAATTACAGGTATGAGTCACCATGCTCAGCCAATATGATCTTATATTTGGAAAAAACTAAAGAATCCACCAAAAATGATTAGAACTGATAAACTCAGTCTAGTTGCAGGATAAAAAAATCAACATACAAGAATCAGTACAATTTCCATATGCCAACAGTGAACAATCTGAAAAAGAAAACAAGAAAGTAACCTCATTTACAATAGCAACAACTAAAGTTAAATACCCAGGCATTAACTTAACCAAAGAAGTGAAAAATCTGTACAATGAAAACTATAAAATACTGATGAAAAAATTGAAGATGACACCAAAAAAAATGAAAAGATAGTCCATGTTTATGAATTGAAATTATTAGTATCGTTAAAATGTCCATACTGCCTAAAGCAATCTACAGATTTAATACAATCTCTATCAAAACACCAATGACATTCTTCAGAGAAATAGACGGAAACAATCCTAAAATTTTTATGGACCCACCAAAGACCCAGAATAGCCAAAGCTATACTGAGAGGAAAAAAAAAAGGAATCAGAATCACATTGCCTGACTTCAAATTATACTACAGAGCTATAGTAACCAAAGCAGCATGGTATTGGCAGAAAAACAGACGTACAGACCAATGGAAAACAATAAAGAACCTAGAAGCAAACCTATACACCTACAGTGAACTCATTTTTGACAAAGATACCAAGAACACACATTAAGGAAAAGATAGTCTCTTCCATACAGGGTGATGGGAAAACTGGATATACATATGCAGAAGAATGGAACTAAACCTTATCTCTCTCCATATACTAAAATAAAATCAAAATGGATTAAAGACTTTAACCTAAAACTATGAAACTACGAAAAGAAATCTTCAGGGAAACTCTTTAGGACATTGAAGTGGGCAAAGATTTCTTGAGCAATACCACACAAGCACAGTCAACCAAAGCAAAAAATCAACAAATGGGATCGTGTCAAGGTAAAAAACTTCTGCAGAGTAAAGGAAACAATCAACAAAATGAAGATACAACTCAGAATGGGAGAAAATCTTTGTAACTACTTATCTGACAAGAGATTAATAACCAAAATATATAAGAAACTGAAACAACTCTATAGGAAAAAATCTAATAATCCAATTAAAAATGGGGGAAATATCTGAATAGACATTTCTCAAAAGAAGACATACGAATGGCAAACAGGTATATGAAAAGGTCCTCTCAACACCATTGATCATCAGAGAAATGCAAATCAAAACTACAATGAGATATCATCTCACCACAGTTAAAATGGCTTTTATCCAAAAGACAGGCAGTAACAAATGCTGGTGAGGAAGTGGAGGAAAGGGAACTCTCGTACATGGTTGATGGGAACGAAAATTATTACAACCACTATGGAGAACAGTTTGGAGATTCCTCATAAAACTAAAATAGAACTACCATACAATCTAGAAATCTCACTGCTGAGTATATACCTAAAAGAAAGGAAATCAGTATATTGAAGAGATATCTGCACTCCCATGTTTGTTACACCATTGTTCATAATAACTAAGATTTGGAAGCAACCTAAGTGTCCATCAACAAATGAATGGATAAAGAAAAGGTGGTACATATACACAATGAAGTACTACTTGGCCATAAAAAAGAATGAGATCCTGTCATTTGCAACAATATGGATGCAACTGAAGGTCATTACGTGAAGTGAAATAAGTCAAGCACAGAAAGACAAACATTGCATGTTCTCACTTATTTATGGTACCTAAAAATTAAAACAATTGAACTAATGGAGATAGTAGAAGGATGGTTACCAGAAGCTGAGGAGAGGAGTGAGGGGCTAGGGAGGAAGTGGGGATGCTTAACGGGCATAAAAAGTAGTTAGAAAAATGAGTAAGACCTAGTATTTGATAGCACAACAGGAAGACTATAGTCAACAACAATTTAATTGTACATTTTTAAATAACTAAAATAGTATAACTGGATTGTTTATAACACAAAGGACAAATGCTTGAGAGAATGGAAACCCCAGTTACTATGATGTGATTGTCACACATTGCATGCCTGTTTCAAAATATTTCATGTACCTTGTAAATATATACACCTTCTATGTATCCGCAAAAATTTACAAAAGAATCAGTTGGCCGGGTGCGGTGGCTCACATCTGCAGTCCCAGCACTTTGGGAGGCGGAGGCGAGATCACCTGAGGCTGGGAGTTTGAGACCAGCCTGACCAACATGGAGAAACCCTGTCTCAAAAAAAAAAAAAAAAAAAAAAAAAAAAATCAGCAGTACTTTTGGTTTTATTATACATACTTTTTTTTTTTTTTAGGGACAAGGTCTCACTCTGTCACCCGGGCTGGAGTACAGTGGTGTGATCATAGCTCACTGCTGCCCCAAACTCTTGGAATCAAGCAATCCTTCTGCCTCAGCCTCCCCAGTAACTAGGACTACAGGCACATGCCACCATGCCTGGTTAATTTTTTTTATTTTTTATTTTTTGAAATGGGGGCTTATTATGTTACCCAGGGTGCTCTCAAACTCCTAGGCTCAAGTGATCCTCCCACCTTGACCTTCAAGACCCTGGGATTATAGATGTGAGTCACTGTGCCTCACCGTTGGTTTGGTTTGGTTTTGTTTTCGAGACAGAGTCTCGCTCTGTCACCAGGCTGGAGTGCAGTGGCACGATCTCAGCTCACTGCAACCTCTACCTCCCAGGTTCAAGAGATTCTCACACCTCAGCCTCCCATGTAGCTGGGACTACAGGTGAATGCCACCACAGCCGGCTAATTTTTTGTATTTTTAGTAGAGATGGGGTTTTGCCATGTTGGCCAGGCTGGTCTCAAACTCCTGACCTCAAGTGATCTGCCCACCTCAGCCTCCAAAGTGCTGGGATTACAGGCATGAGCCACTGTGCCTGGCCCTGTACCTCACCATTGTTTTTATTATACCTATCTTTGATTATTGTGAAAGTTCCACAGCATGGATAACCTGTTTGTATATGTTGCTATCACCACTTCCTCAATCATGGATGTTCAAAATCTCAATCATCTTGAACCCTTTTTTCTCCTCACCTCTAAGTTTATCACTCACCAGAATCTGTGGATTCTTCTTCCATAAAGTTTCCCTTAGAAGAAACTTAGAGTTATATTCTAAGCACTGCAGTAGCAGAGCTAACTCCAAAATAATTTGTGTCATACAAGAACTCTGAAAAGGATATAAAAACTAAAAATGTCCCAACTCATGTCAGTTCTTCACACTACACAGTTTTGAAATGTTTGAAGTTAATTCCAAGATCTGAAACATTCCTCTTCAAAGGAATGTTAAAACAGTAGCCGACTCTGAGACGGTAATTACAATGCAGGAGGTTTACTAAGGAGTATTCCAGGGATTAGCACCTGCAGAAGGGAAGGGGGGAAACTGGACTAGGGGAGAGAGCAGTGGGGCTGCAATGCAGGCTCCAAAGAGGGCTCCACCAGGGCAGCTCAGAAGCAGCCATGGCCCTTGAGAGTTGTCCTGAACTGGGATGAGAGGGCTGGACTTTCATACTCCACGTCAATCAGTCACATAATGAAGGCCCCATCCCCAAGAGGGAGACCAGCATGGGCAATCAATTCTCCAGCTGATACAATCATCAGAGGGAACTGGCTCTGAAGGCAGTCAGGTACAACACTCCAGCAGCTTTCAGGAAAAGGTCCTTCATTCCTGAAGGACGATCTGGGCCCTAAAACATAGCGTCCACCACCATGTTCCACATTGGAATAAAACAGAAACAAACTGCAGTGAGCTTTGCCCCAACAAACCAGCACCCTTCATTATTGAGAGTTGCTTATTTTTCATTGTATCAGGATTAAATCATCAGGGGTTGACTATTTCGCTAGCTCCATAACTGGAGGAAGCAATGTGCTTCCTTCCTGCCGTGATCCGATACAAGCTACTACCCACTGGCAGCAAATTTACAAGGACGAAGAACGAGTTGGGAGGGGTGGCAATTTATTTTTATCCAATGACATCAGCAAGGAGAAAGTAAAAAACAGTTGGAAGTCTACAATCCAAATGAGGCTCTCGGAGGTTGACTAATTGGAGGGCAAGCATTCTGGCACTTCAAAACAAGCTAAACAGATTTGAAGTGCAGGAAATCTCATTTCATAGCAAAAGTGTTTTTTGTTTTGTCTTTTGTTTTTAATGCAGCTCTGAATCAAGTCAAATCTTTGAGGAATTCTCTCACTAGAGAGAAACTGGAAGAGCGGTTCAACGGCATGCCTGGGTCCCCCTGCTCAGACACATGACCTTATCTGTTCACAAATGCAAGAAAGATACAGATTCAAGTTCTACCCTGGCCAGGCATGGCAGATCATGCTTGTAATACCAGCATTTTGGGAGGGGTGAGGTGAAGGATCCCTTGAGACCAGGAGTTCAAGACCAGCCTGGGCAACATGGTGTGACCCTATCTCTATTTAAAAAAAAAAAAAATACAAAATACAAAGACTCTTCCCAAAAGTTAGAGGGTAGAGACAGAGATGTCCCACCCACCCCTATTTCTTGCCAGATCCAGGGAGCGATTCAGGGGATGTGTGGACACATCCAATCTAAGGCCACGCACTGGTCTCATGTGTCCTTATTTTATTAAAAGGTCGACTTCAAGTATTTGACATTTTTTTCTGCTGGTCTTCGCTTTAAATTTACAAATACAGCTTGGAATTTCCTAGGCACTTATGAAGTCCTAGCATAGGACTTATTTGAAAGTTCTACTAATCTAGCAATAATTTACACCACCAAAACAAAATTGGGGGCAGCGGGGAGGAGGGTGGGGGCAATGTAGATGAGAGAGGAATAATAATCTCTTTCTCTACTGTTGCTAGGTTGAGAATTAAATAGATAGTATGTGCAAATTGTTGTGAACATTTTTCTCCCTTTTGGCAAGGCTCCATTCAGACACGGGAAATGGTCACCACCTCTTGAAACCCAGTATGGCGCTCTTTTAAATCACTAACTAAAGATACACTCTGTTATGTAAGATT
This sequence comes from Cacajao melanocephalus, assembly GCA_963573385.1. Lineage (NCBI taxonomy): Eukaryota > Metazoa > Chordata > Mammalia > Primates > Pitheciidae > Cacajao > Cacajao melanocephalus. Next base: position 14,119 of record CAUYLG010069080.1, on the reverse strand, counting down.
CTTCTTAGCGTTTTTATAGATAACTTAATAAAACTCTGATCATTTCTGTGTATAACCAGAGACAGTCAGTCTGAAAACCCTTTCAGATGCTTTCTCTTTCCCAGTGCCGCTGAGGCAACTCAAAAGAAACCTTGTTTGAAGGCTTCACATTTGGCAGAGCCTGAGAACTGGCCGTTTGATTTACAAATAGAGTCAAAGCTATTTTTAAATTGTGTAATAAGCATACACAAAAACTAACCTTTCCTTAACTTTTTAAACATACTCTGTAATACTATACATGCTGCCTCTTCTGACATCTGTCCTCGCCAAATAGCTCTGGAAAGTCATTGAAGGTTAGAAGTAGTATGTAATTGGAAATCCAACTAGGTACAGAAATACTCTCTATATAAAAAGTGGATTTTCCACTATATATACGCCTGACTTAGTGTTTGCTGCTTAATTATTTTTGGCAGCCTTTTGCTACTCAGTCATATGCAATAATACATTTTAAGTTTATTATCACTTTTTTAGCTAAAAATTTTGATCTCTTTATCAATTTACTAATTTTTTTTCCTCATTCTTCAGTAGTTTCTTTGATCTACAGATAAACAAGGTGAGAAACAGGGGTTTTCCCCCACAAATTCATGGAAAAACCAAGCTTTAAAATACAGTATTTTTTAGAGAGTGAAAAAAATAGACATTGGAGATTCATATGGGAGGCAGGTGAGGGATAAGAAATTACTTAATGGATACAATGGACACTGTTTGGCTGATGGTTGTACCAAAAGCCCAGACTCTACCACTATCCAAAATATCCGTTAAGAAAACTGCACACGCACTGCCTAAATCTATAAAAATAAAAAATTCTTTAAATTTAAAGTAAGCATTAAAAATACAGTGTTTCTGCTTCACAATTTAAAGTTACTTTAAGGCAAAACAACTATTGGGTAAATTCAATCTACACAGAAAACACAAGTATTTCAAGCAAAACAAAACCAAACAAAAAAAATCTCCTTCAGTCCTTTACATACTCCTTTTATTTTTTTCTCTCTTGTTTGCCTTTGCTTACAAATATCTTAATAAATATGAGTTTCATAAATAAAGTTTTGTTCCATTTAGACCACTGAGAAAAAAGAAAAAAAAGGTCAAACACAAACCTACTAAAAGTAAAATACATAAAATGGCACAGTGTAAACTAAATGTTAGGTTAAGTACAAATTAAAAACCAGAGTCAAGCAAGGTTCTCGGCTGCTAAATGTACAGGGCATTTTTAATGGCAGAGTCAGCAATCCACAGCCTACAGACCCAGTTTGGCCCGTCCCTGTTTTTTTGTGCAGTTCATGAACTAAGAATGGGTTTGCATTTCTAAACAGCTGGGGGAAATATCAAAAGAAGAATAATATTTCGTGATAAGTAAAAATTATATGAACTCCAAATTTCAGCATCCATAAAGTTCTGTTGGTACACAACCATGCTCATTTGTTTATGCACCGTCTACAGCTGCTTTCGAGCTACAAAGGCAGAGTTGAACAGCTGCCATGAAGACCTTAAGGTTGGCAAAACCCACACGCTTAGCATCTGGCCATTTACAGAAATTTTGCCAACCCTCGTGGCTCTTTTTAGGGAGATTTCCTTCTTCCTCAAGGGATAAGGAATAAGGTTGAAGACCCACCTAAGCCAGAATGAGTCATCAGCAGGAAGACTTGGACTCACGCCACGGGCTTGTGGTCAGGCATCAGTATTAATATCCAATACTGGAAAACACCAGGTACAACACAGTTCACAATCCCTGAGTGTTTTCTATGTACCAAGCATTGTAATAAATGTTTTAAAGATGGGCACTAAAAAAAATATATATATATATAGAGAGAGAGAGAGAGAAAAAATGAGTGAAATTAATTTTAATAACATTTTATTTACTTCAATAGGTCCAAAATATTAACACTGAACATTAAATCATTATTTTAAAATCATAAGTTTTATCGCATTTCTTGGAACCAAGTATTCAAAATCCATTGTGTATTTTACACTCACAGCACATCTCAATTTATATGAACCACATTTCAAAAGCTCAAAAAATGCATGCAGTTAGTAGCTACCATACTGGATGATACAGCTCTTAAGTATTATCTCATTTAATCGTCTCAACAATGCTATGAGGTGGGTACTATTATTAGGTGATGGTAGGGTTCAATTTCAGTGTGGCTCCCGAGCTCCCACTCTAACCCACTGTGCCTCCCAAACAGTGCAGGACAGACCCAGCTATTCCTTCCAAAAGAGTAGTACAAACAAAACCTCATATTCCTTCCCTCCTTGTTCCTCCTCTGCAGCTTGCTGCACTCTCGTTTACTATTTGGATACACCCACTCTTTCATCTTTTCTCTCTTATCCATGTTGTTACTACCTCAAGCCCCTATGTAGCTATGTAGGTGACCATTCCTCTTTGATCATTCCTCTTCAATTGATCCATAAATAAAGTTTATGGATGGGCTACAGAATCATCCGCAGCATTCAGACCACACTCCCCCACTCCCAGGTCCATGGCAGACACAGCTGATTCATCCAGCTCTCTAGTCCAGTAAACCCAGGGTTGACTTTGAAACTGTCAACACGGCATTCCAACCAGCCTCTATACTCAACTTGGGCTGACACATGAAATGAAGCCTACTCTGCTTCCCTGTGAAGAACATAGGCACAAGAACCTTGTGTGGTCACCAAATATTTACGTCACCCAGTATTGTGCCATATGCAATTTGGTGCTGAATGAATTTGAAGTGCTCAGAATAATAAATTCCCTGTCTTGTCTTTATTCCTGAGGAGTTTTAACATATATTGCAGTGAAACTTAAGTTTGTAATACTATATCATTTCTGCCAGCTACATTTTCATAAATGTAAATTCCTGACACGGCCCTGCCAAAAGGGAGCTACTGGGTGTTCTTTAAAAATTTTCCTCTCCATTTATTTCCAAGCTCTTTACCAGTCTGGTTTTCAGATTTTAATTTATGAATTGTTTCTTCAGAACTAACAACCCATAGACCTGCCTTCTACCTACCTACTGCTACTCCCTCCACCAAACCTTTGGCCAATTTCACCCCGAGCCTTGCAAGGGAAGAAGGTCACCTCACAGAATTCTCTGAGGGAAGTGAAGAGTAGAAGAGATAGACCAAGACCAAGATCTACTTTAATCCTCCTCACCAAGTTTTATCATTGCACCTTTAATATGCTGGTCATCTTGACCCAGACCAAGAGATGGTGAATTACAAATCTACTGACAACCACGGCAGTAATAAAGTAACCCTACCAACTCCTCTCAAGCTTCAAGTAAGTCATATCATCATCATAAACAGCCCTTTCCTCTTCTCTCTCCTCCCTGTGTTACCTCCCCCAGATACCAATGTGAGTTCCAGATACCAATATGAGTTCCAGCCCCTGTATTCCAATTTCCCTCAGTCCAGCAGTAATCTTGTTTAGGGCACCACCAGGGAAGATCTCCAATCCTGTTTCTCTTTCTGATGTGCCACTACTTTTAACTTTTACCCCCATTTCTTATAAAGTGGTGGCCAGATCTGTGCAATTTAGAGGTGGGTAGATACGTTTTCTTTATTTTTTTTTTAATTTTTCTTTTTTAGATATGGGGTTTCCCCATGTTGGCCGGGCTGGTCTCGAACTCCTGACCTCAGGTAATCCAACTGCCTCTGCCTCCTAAAGTGCTGGGATTACAGGCGTGAGCCACCATGCCCGGCCGTTAAGTTTTCCTAAAACTGTATTTCAATTTCATTCTTCATCTCAATTTCATACCTCAAAATATTTCTTTCCTTACTGATTCTCTTCTATTTCTTTCTTTCATCAAAGGAGAAAGTATGAGGTTGTTTTTAAGACAATCCAATTCCCTCTGCCCCTAATACTGATCTCAACACTTCTAACCCAGGAATTATCCACCCTCCCCTTTGCCTTAACCACTTTCACCTTTCTAATATGCCTTTTGAGAGACCATCCATCTCTCTACTTTCAACCACCAAACTTCTGGAAATAATGGATTCTTATTATATTTTTCACCATCCATTTATTCCCTCAAACTTGCTTTTGCTCCCAACATTCAACTTAAAGCCATTTGCTTAAGGGTCACCAATGTTCCTTCCTCTGTCCTCAATTCTTCTCTGACCTTCTGAGAGAATTGATACTATTAAACCTTCTGGCTGGGTACAGTGGCTCACACCTATAATCACAGGACTTTGAGAGGCTGAGGCTAGCGGATCACCAGGTCATGAGTTCAAGACCAGCCTGGCCAATATGGTGAAACCCCATCTCTATTAAAAATACAAAAATTAGCCAGGTGTGGTGGCACGCGCCTGTAGTCCCAGCTACTTGGGAGGCTGAGGCAGAAGAATCACTTGAACCCGGGAGGCGGAGATTGCAATGAGTCAAGCTCACACCACTACACTCCAGCCTGGGTGACAGAGTGAGACTCTGTCTCAAAAAAAAAAAAAAAAAGAAAGAAAAAAAAACTTCCTTCTTGGAACTTTTTCTTCCCTTGATTTCTGAGATATTTTCAATCTATCCTTCTCTGACTCCTCATTGTCTATTCTTTTCCTTTTTTTCTACAGACAGGGCCATGCTTTGTTATCCAGGCTGGAGAACAGTGGCACAATCATGGCTCACTGTAGCTTGGAACTTCCAGGCTCAAGAAATCCTCCTGCCTCAGCCTCCGGAGTACGTGGGACTACAGGCACACGCCACCACGTCCAGTTAATTTTTTTAATTTTTAGTAGAGATAAGGTTTCAATATGTTGTCCAGGCTGATCTCAAACTCCTGAGCTCCAGCAATCCACTCGCCTCAGCCTCCCAAGTTGCTGGGATTACAGGTATGAACCACTGTGTCCCGTCTTCTCCCTTTCATTCACTCATTTTCCTCTTTCCAAGCTTCTGTCAATCTGTCTTATTCTTTCCATGAGCTCTGTCTCTCTTGTGCATCTCATGTATTTCCAGGACTTCAAAATATTGTCTGCCTCTATGAAAACAATGCCTAAATCTCTCTCCCCAGCTGCGATTTCAAAACCACCTGCTGGACATCTCCACCTGAATGTCTCCCCAGACTCACAATCCAAAGCAGAATGAAACGTCTTTTCAGAAAACACATACACAAATCCCTATCTCCTTTTCAGGACTACCACACCCAGCCAGCAGCTCTTTCCTCCGGCACACCCTTCCCGTCTCTACCACGTGAAGTAACTGTTCCCTCCAAATGCCAAATATGTCAGCAGAGGTGGGACATTTATGAACGGACATCTGTATAGTTCTGGAAGTAAAAGGTAACAGTACCAGGCACAGGGTCACACACAGGAAGCACTATTCACAAACCACATTGAATTTTTTATACAAAAAAAATTAAACTCCGTCAGCCTTCTGCACTTTTAATATTATACTCTCCTTCTGGGACCTCTGAATCTCCTCCAGTGCCCTCCTTTCTCACATTTCCCACCCTGCCCCCCATTCATTCATGTTTCACATACAGCAAGTAATCAATAAAAAATACATTAATGAGAGAAATGTCTGTGGGGAAACAGCTAGTTTCAGCATTGTAAAGCTTTCTTCACAGGACATAAAGGATCAACAGTAACCCAGCCCAAATTCTTACAGGATCTGTTTTCTATTTCCACCACAACCCCTCAGTGAGTCACTAGGACAGTGACTCATTCAGTGCTAGAAGAGGAGCAGCACATGTTTAACTTGGAGTTTAAAGAATCAGTGTGTTCACTTTTAACTTCATCCAATCGTTGATTCACAATCAGACCCCAAGTCATGTTTCTCTGCAGCTGAAAACGAACACCAGCACTTAGGATTGAGGGCTGCTTAAAAGCAAATACGAAAGAAGTCCAGGAGGAGCCTTCCCTCCACTGCCATGAATCATCACAGGCTTGCAGGGGCATGCTACTCATCCTCAAGCTTTCCAGTATTTGGTCGAGTACAATTTGTGAGATACCAAAGGGCAGTTGTTCTCATTCTAATGTGGCTAAGAATCACCTGTGGTGATGGTGGAACATAAAAGTTAGATTTTTTTTTTTTTGAGTCTTGTTCTGTCCCCCAGGCCAGAGTGCAGTGGTGTGATCTCGGATCACTGTAGCCTCTGCCTCCTGGGTTCAAGTGATTATCCTGCCTCAGCCTCCTGAGTAGCTGGGACTATAGGCACCTGCCACCACACCCGGCTAATTTTTGTATTTTTGGTAGAGACGGGGTTTCACCATGTTGGCCAGGCTGGTCTCGAACTCCTGGCCTCAAGTGATCCACCCACCTTGGCCTCCCAAAGTGCTGGGATTACAGGCGTGAGCCACTGCACCCAGCTGAGATTCTTGATTCTTACCCATGTCTTGAGGGAGGCCATGAATCAGCCTTTTTAATAAATACAGTTTGCACTTTGAGAAACACAGCAACAGAATTTAGTTTTTAAAAGGTCTATGAAGTGCCTAACCCAGCCCCCACCCCTTATACAGAACCATTAGGGCATAAAGAGCAACTCCACCTTGAGCTAAAATAAGAAACTTGTACAATATGCAAGTAAGCATTTTTAAAACTCCTTAGTTAGCCCTACTTGCTTCCATATCAGAAGAATCAACATTCGTAAATATATCTTAGGTCTTAAGCTCAGTTCTTCATATGTTAGGAAAGTTTCGTATAGTATAATGGAAATAGCACTAGACTGCAAATTTGGAAACCTGCAATTTGTTTCCAGCTCTGCCACTGAATAAGTGATTTAACCTTGGGAAAATCCCCAAACACCATGCCTCACCGGTCTCCTCAGCCATAAATTAGGTGATTGAATTGGCTTATCTTTGAGGTCTCCTCCAGCTCTAAAACTCTATAAGTCTGTAAGTAAATTAAGAGGAGATCTGCTCCAAGCAAAAGTACTTAACGACCCAGGGAGAAAAAAAAAAAAAAAAAAAAAAGAGGAGATGCGGCATTTCATCTTGTAATTCTTTTGATTCAAATCCGATTTCATTAGATCCAGGTCTATACTACTGCAAGCAAAGGAGAAAATGATTTTAGTGGAAGATGACTATGCAACATTGCATCGATATCCCAAAATCAAAGAAACAAAAATACTTCATTCTCTTTCCAGCAATAGAAAAGCTATGGTCTCCGGACCTCAGATACAACTAACTTCAAATTCAGGCTTCACCATTTACTAATGGGCTAACTCAGAAAAACTAATTGTTCTCTCTTTGCCTCAATTTCCTCACCTCCAAAATGAAGACGAGAGTATCTGCTTCATCGGGTTGTTGAAATTAAATAGTGTGCATAAAGTCCTCAGCACTATGAGGAAACTAGATACTTAATATGTTAAATCCCTTCCAATCCCCTCCTAGAGATGTGCCTTTTATAGAGTACCCAGTTCAAGATCATCACAATAGGTGCTTAATAATTGCCTTTGGCATAAACTGTTGCTACTCTCTTCTAGTAACAATAGCTACCATTTTCTCGAATAACTTCTTTGTGTTAGGTGCCTTGAATATGTTACCTCATTTAATCCTCACAATACCCACATAACTGTATAAGACAGAACCCACTATTTTTCAGATGATGAAACTGAAGCCCGGTGAGATCATGACTGCCCACAGCCAATCAACCACTAAGTGGAATGACCAGCACCTGTACCCAGGTAGCCAGGCTCTAGAGTCCAGGCACATTGTGATTACGCTGTGGTCCTTTATTCTCAGGCACCACCTACCTGTTAATATACATCATACACAATAGCAAAGATGATGTGTGAATGAAAAGGTTACACTCTTTAAAAATAATTCTCACAAAACTGCAGGTTGAGACTGAGTTCTGTTGGCAAAGGTGCCTGTGGAAACCTGCCCTGGGAGATCTGCCCACACACTACACTAATTAATCTACTTTCATAAAGACCATGGGACTGATTTTATCTATGAAGCATGAAATGTATTTTCAGGAGCTTTTTTTCCACCAGAAAACCATCCTAACCAAATTGGATGATTTTTTAAGTTTTTCAGTTAATATCTCAAATTTTAAGAATTTCACACTGTTACTGAGCCAAGGTGGAAAATAAAACATACCATAGTCAATGTGAGAAAGACAACAAAGGAATAAACAGATTTTTTTTTAATTTTAAAAAAAAGAAAGTTAACATTCCATTAACTCTTCAGGATTTTAGGACAATGAGAAAAAGCGAGTTATTAAAGGCTATACAGACACATTTATAAAGTACATCCCACCCTAATAACTCAATGGGAAGATACAAGTAGGCTTGGCAGCATTTAAAAAATGGTGCCCCAAACCAGCAAGCACTCACCAGGAGATGCCCATGCAGAGTTCCCAAATTTTTCAGTAGGCATTTTCAGTTTAGGTTTTTGGGAGTTTTCGGTTTTGGGTTTTGTTTTTGTTTTTGAAATAGAGTCTCACTGTGTTATCCAGGCTGGTCTCAAACTCCGGGGCTCAAGCAATCCTCCCACTTCAGCCTTCCAAGTTCTGGGATTATGATTGTGAGCCACTGCACAAGCCTCTGGGATTTTTTCTTAAATCAGGTTTACAGGAAACTAGTGATGATGAATTCATTAATGAGGGAGAAAGTCCATATTTCTTTACTACTTGAAGTAACTCTGTTCAGGAAAACTACTGAAAGTTTACAAATGAAAATGTCAAATTGTAGCAAGAGAAGGGAAAATAAAACAGAAATTATGGTTTCAAGGACATCAAAAAAAATTTTTTATATGCCTTAACAGATGAGAAAACAGGTCTCAGAATGTTCTTAACTTTTTTTTTCTTAATTTGGCATGGAACTCCAGAGCAACCTCACAGTAAGGAAAGAGAAAAAAACCAATATGGGAAGAGATAAAGGGACAGACTCACTCTCCACCCAGTACAATAGTCTGACTTGATTTGAAACGCCAATAGCTGCTCTATCTTCTCTCCTCTGGTAATTACTACCTGCTGAACTTTCACTACGCTTTGTCAATTATGTTTATTTAACTAACTCTTTATGCAGAGGAAGATTAAGATTAGAAACATAGTTCTATTCACTATGGAGATGATGGTGATGATGCTGACAGTGGTAGTGGTGATCGTGACAAGCAGTCTTCTGAATCTCACTACTAAAAAGGTACTGATACACCTTCCCAGAACTCTGCAAAGTGTAGTAGAAATATTTTTTCTAAAGGTCTATTAATCACCAAAAAAAAAAAACCATAATCAATCCCCAACAAACGTAGAATTAATGTATTTTTAAAGGAATAACAGTAATATAACCTACACTCTCGGCCTTAAAAGTGGAAATATAAATAAAATCTCCCCCATATCTGTCAAACAAACAAATGAACTCTTTACTGAAGAAAAGCCATACTTCTTCACCTTTATTAAATACATCCTGCATTCACACCCTTTAGTTATTACAATTTCTGACACAAATTAAGCCAGAAATCTATTGCGGTTTGGGTAAAACACCTCCCTACCCTGAGGGTTTTTAAGAAGTCCAGGACTGCTGGAAATAAGCTACTAAGAAACAGTTTACTGCCTTACCCACCTCTACTAAAAGATAAATCTTTATTAAAACCAATCTTTTTTTGAGGGGGTGGGGTGGCTCATGAGAAAATGATGAAACAGGCTCATACCTGTAATTCCAGCACTTTGGGAGGCTGAGGCAGGAAGATCACTTGAGCCCAGGAGTTCAAGACCAGCCTGGGCAACATAGAAAGACCCCATCTCTACAAAAAAAATTTTTTTTAACTAGCCAGGTGTGCTGGCACTTGCCTTTAGTCCCAGCAATTCAGGAGCTGGGACATCAGGATCACTTGAGCCCAGGAATTCTAAGTTGCAGTGAGCTATGATCTCACCACTGCACCACTGCACCCTAGTCTGGGCAACAGAGTGAGACCCTGTCTCTAAAAAGTAAAAGGTATTTATTTGTTGTTGTTGTTGTTTTCTCTTTTTTATAAAAGTTTTTTTTTAAAGAAAGAAAAAGAGAGAAAAGAAGAAAGAAAGAAAGAGTGAAAGAAAGAATGAAAGAGAGAAAGAAAGAGGAAGAGAAAGAGGGAGAGAGAACGGGATTCTTGTTCTACTGCCCAGGCTAGAATGCAGTCTAAAAATGGGTATTGAAAACCTCTTTTATGCCAATAATTGTGCTTAACAATTTTATTTGTTGTTGTTAATATGATGGAGGAAAAAAAAAAAAAAAACGCGAATCCAAATTCAGGTACTTGAAGATCCAGACCCCTGATTTAGAAGCCCTGGGTCATTTACATATTGTTACAACTGGAGAAGCCAAATAAAGTAAAGGATATGAAGACAAGCAGGGAGAAGTGTCTCGATCCTCAAGTGCTCACATTACAGGAAGCATCTGCTCTGAGAACAATAACTCCCAACCTCTGATAATAGAATAACATTCTCCTTTGAAAGAGGTGAGTGCTCCTAGCAATGGCATTTTCAATGAAACTCTACATCAATAGAGTCAAAAACAGCCCACGAAAGAAGCAGCGTTTTCCCTCTTTCCTTTCCACAGATCCGCTGCTCCCAGGACAGCTTTGCCCAACCCAGTCTTGATCACTTGAACTTTCCCACAGGCATATGAAGAACCTTCTACCAAAAGAAGATCTAAGAATAAAGTTGAAAACCAAGCCACAACAACATGCACCCCCAATGCAAGTACTATTTGTTGCAAAAATAGAAAGACACTGATAACAGAGATCGCAGAAGAGACGTACCAGGTGAAATTCTAGAATTAGAGTATGTAAATGTCCAAGTAAAGCTCAAATATTTATCAAAAACATCCATATATATTCTGGACCTCTGCATTGCAGGAAAACTGCCACACTAGTGGAACCAAGATTATAAATTCTTTGGTTTTTTTTACTTTTACTTTCAGGGATACATGTGCAGGTTTGTTATATACATAAATTGCCTGTCATCAGGCTTTAGGGTACACATTATTTCATCATCCAGGTGATAAGTGTGGTACCCGATAGGTAGTTTTTCTATCCTCTCCTCTTCCCACTCACAAATTCTTAATGAATAAATAATGAATGTGGAACTACCTTAAGTATTATCTCCTGTGATTTAATATTTCAATATCTTCTTTAGCAACTATCATAAGATCAGGATTCACGCATTTTCAGAAATGATAGTTCAATAGTGAAAGTTGCAGTCTGCCCCCATATAAAAGGAAATGAGCTTTCTGCATCTTCTTCTGCAGTATTGTTATAAGCAATTGTTGTTTATTGAGTGCCTAAGAGGTACTACATGCAGATTTTAACTTTATAACTGCCCTAGGAAGTCAGTTTCATTACTCCCATCTTATAGACGAGGAAACTGTGGCTCAAAGCAGTTAAGTAACCTACCCCAAGATCACAAGTAGCAGAGTAGTACCGGGATTCAAACTCAGATCTTAAGGGCTAAACTATACTTCCCCTCTAGGGAAATAAGGCCTCCCACTACCCTGACATTGCTCCTAAGAGGGACAAAAGTGGCCTGCCCCTACACATACCATCTCTTCCTGACTCCTATTCCAAATATACCTACCTAGTGAACTTCCAGTGGGGAAAGAACCACAGATGTAGATAAACTTTGACTTTTATTTCATTTCATGATGATGTTCATTTCTCTATGCTTGCAGAAAATAAACACTTATGTAATGAACTGTTATGGAATACCATCCACCCTTCATTACGTGCCTTAAATGATTTTTTTTAAATAACTCTTAACATTATAAAAATGTATGTCTCGGCCAGGCACAGTGGCTCACGCCTGCAATGCCAGCACTTTGGGAGGCCAAGGTGGGTGGATCACTTGAACTTAGGAGCTTGTGACCAGCCTGGGCAACATGGTGAAATCTTGTCTCCAAAAGTAATAATAATAGGCCAGGTGCTGTGGCTCCCCAGCACTTTGGGATGCTGAGGCAGACAGATCACAAGATCAGGAGATCAAGACCATCCTGGACAACATGGTGAAAACCAGTCTCTACTACAAATACAAAAATTAGCCAGGCATAGTGGTGCGTGCCTGTAATTGCGGCTACTCAAGAGGCTGAGGCAGGAGAATCACTTGAACCCAGGAGGCGGAGATTACAGTGAGCCAAGATCGTGCCATTGCTCTCCAGCCTGGGCAACAGAGCAAGACTCCATCTCAAATAATAATAATAATAATTAATCTAAAAAAAGAAAAAATACAATAAATGTTCATTTTAATGAAAAAAAGTTTAAATATTTAAGTATTTACCCCTTCTCCCCAAAATTATTTTTCCCTTAGGTATTGAAAAAGAAGACATTCTTTGGCCCAATTTAATCTTGGGCCCTGTTAACCTGAAACAAGAACCAAACTTGGTTCTGTTACAAATGGCTTCCACTTTCACACTGTTTTCTTTTTTTTCTTGTTACTTTAAAACTTAAGAACTATTCCATAAAACTGGATGTTAACTATTGTGTAGCTTCTCCTTTCCTTCCCACAGACCTATTCTGTAAAATACTTTGCACTCAATAAACATGAGTTTGTGTTAGAGACTAGCCCACTTCCTCTTCTGAGGCACACAGTAGCCTACACTTCCCAGCCTCCTTTGCCTCCAAATATAAGCAGCAGTGATGTGAGCTATTTCTAGGTCTAGCCACAAAAACCTTCCACATGCTCTTCCCCTGCAATCTTGGGAGCCACGTGATGATAATGGAGCCACAGAATGGAAGGAACCTGGGTCTCTGAATCTGCACTTGGAAGAGCATCCGGGAACACCATCTAGGACTTTACATGAGTGAGAACTAAAAGTATGTTAGGTAAGCTACTGCAAATTTGGGGTTTCTCTTGTTACCCCAAATGACCCCCTAACACATGACCTTATTAACATATTCCAATTATTACTGCAGAAGGGTAAGACTTTACGTGGTTTATCTTACCTTTTTCAAAGACTCCTTCTGCTTCCAGGACAGAGACAGTGAGGTTTGATGATGTCTTGAGCAGCTCCGCCTTCACAGTGACCTGTGAGGGGCAGTGTTCCAGAAGCTCCACCCCAATAGTCACATTTCCTCCAGGCCTGATGATCCCTGGAGCTGTCACCAGAAACCGGGGCCTAAAGAGTTCCCAACAAAGGAAAAACAAAGTTGCTTATCCTCACATCTCCTTTCCTTTGTGACCTTCAGATTTCATAGTGCGAAAGGCACTCCATACTATGCCAACTGCAGTTGTTTCTGTTAATATTCTCCACTGCTCTATTTAGCAAATGCTAATTGAAATTCCCGTTGAAATATGGGAATTAACAACCATAATACCCATAAATCAATTTTAACGCAGTAATTCATGCACCACTACCAGAGGAAAGCTTGTGTTATTATTTCCATTTTATATACCACAAACAGCACAGACGGAACCATGATGTAAATGGCTTGCACCGGGGCATGCTGGAGTTATTGGCAAAGCAGAAGTCTTTAAGCTTCTCCTTTACAGACGACCTTATCCCAGAATGATTACTTTCTTGTTGTTGTTGTTGTTGTTGTTTTAACTAAGATTTTGCTTTCTTATGCAAACCTTTATGCTTGAGTATCTGCCCAACGAGGGAAAATAATTATTTAACCAATACCATTGATTGAAATATTCCATTTGAAAATAAGCTATCACTGGTGAAAATTCCAGGTGTAGCGGAGCATAAAAGGCGTCATTAAAGCAGCACTTTCTCTGCTCTAACTAAGGGTTATGGCTCAACTACAGAAATCTTTAGGAATCAATGGGGCTTTCCATTACTGGGTGCTGTTGTTAGTTATCTTCCTACAATGTCTGCACCTGAACCCAAACATCAGTTCCCTCCGACACACTTTTTATCTTGGTTAGAAAAAATATATCGCATGTCCTTAAGAGAAGAAACGCAATCTGGGAGCAAAAAGTTGAGAAGCAAAAGGCAGAGGCAATGTGGACTAAAAATAAAATGAGTCTCTTCAGAAAGTTGTTATGGCCAGGGAGACGCTTAAACAACTTCAGGAGTGAATAAAGTAACTGTCCCATGGAGAGCCACGCTGAAGCTACGTCAAACCCCCAGGCCAGTGCCGGGCTGGGGACTGCAGTCGCGCGGGCGTTTCCCACCCGCTGCCGCACAGCCGCTGCCACCTCCCCGAAGCCCCTGCCCAGAGCCGCAGAGCGGCCCAGGCCCGCGCGCCC
>CAUYLG010069079.1:0-20445 GCA_963573385.1 Cacajao melanocephalus | reverse complement strand
CCTGACCTCAAGTGATCTGCTGGCCGCAGCCTCTCAAAGTTATTTTTTTTTTTTTTTTTTTTTTTTTTTTGAGATGGATGGAGTCTTGCTCTGTTGCCCAGGCTGGAGTGTAGTGGCACAATCTTGGCTCACTGCAGCCTCCGCCTCCTGGGTTCAAGTGATTCTCCTGCCTCAGCCTTTTGAGTAGCTGGGACTATAGGTACCTGCCACCATGCCCAGCTTATTTCTGTATTTTTAGTAGAGATGATGTTTCACTGTGTTGGCCAGGTTGGTCTTGAACTCCTGGCCTCAGGTGATCTGCCTGCCTCAGCCTCTCAAAGTGTTGGAATTACAGATGTGAGCCACAGTGCCTGGCCTCTAACTTGAGCATTTTCTGTGTGCTGGGAACGATGCTAAACGTTTTACATGTATTTCCTCCTCACAGCAAGCCCATGGGTGGAATTTGTTGTTACACCCAGGTAATCATTGAGGAGAAGGAGGCACAGAGAGGCCGAATGACTTGCCTGAGGCCACACAGCCACAGAACTGTGGAGAGCATGGTTGCTGTGTCCATGTTCTTACCTGCTTGTTTTGTCATCTCTAAAAGAGCCCTTCTCTGTTTTTCTCACCACTGCAGCCCCTCCCTCCCTCCCTCCCCCTGTGCTCCAGCCCGTAGGTTTTCCTGCTGTTCCTCAGCAACCTCAGCCCCTGCCCACCTCCCCACCTTGGTCTCAGCCTTCCAGGCCTGGGGTGCCCTCCCCTGCTGCTTGCCTGGCTGCTTGGCTCTGGCGCCCCGTGGCAGTTGTCTGGTGTGTCCCCTGTTGGAAGACCTGGAGTACAAAGCGCTGGTGCATTTCTGTTTTCAGTGACAAGCCAGGGGCTCCATCGGCTTTCTTACTTGATGAATGTTGTTTAAAAATGGAAGTAAGTCTACAGCTCCTTGGAAATAAAAAACAAATTGTTATAATCCCAGCACTTTGGGAGGCCAGGGTGGGAGGATTGCCTGACGTCAGGAGTTCAAGACCAGCCTGGGCAACATAGTGAAACCCCATCTCTATAAAAAATACAAAAATTAGCCAGGCGTGGTAATGCGCGTCTGTGGTCCCAGCTACTCTGGAGGCTGAAGTGAGAGGATTGTTTGAACCCAGGAGGCGGAGATTACAGTGAGCTGAGATTGTGCCGCTGCACTCCAGCCTGGGCGATAGAGGGAGATTCTGCTTCAAAGAAGGCACCTGGCTGCCAGGACCCCCACTCAGTGCATGGGAGCTAGGACAGGCATCTCAAGAGGGGCTGGGCGGTGACCCAGTGTGTGTCCCCTTGATTTCCAGCCATATAGGGAAATGGTGTTGACTTCTCCGCCATGATGGGAGCTGGCGCTGCTGCCGGTCCCTGCGCTGTCCTTCCTCCTGGTGACAGACACAGGCTGGATTTAGGCGTCCCCAGGTTGGAGCTTGATTCACCTATATGTGGCTTTGCTGGGCAATGACAGATCCAGAGTAAGCTGGCAAACGCGGCAGCCGTTACCAACGGCAGCAGCGACAGTATCATCAGCCCATCCACTTGCGCCTTCCCTGAGACTAAGTGATCTGGGCCTTCCCACCAGCCCGCACGATCGGGTGCCACCAGTCACCCTTCGCTGAGCGCTCGCTATGCGCCACGTGCCCTGCCCAGTACTTCACAGGAGACTCGCACTTTATCCTTTGCCCGCTTTACAGATGGGGCTAAACCCTGTGCCTGTGGTTCCTTCCCTGCTGCTGGTGGAGCTGGGGCCTGGCTCCAGGTTTGTGTGGGCAGGACCTCATGCCTTTAGTCTCGCACTCAAAGAAGAGGAGGCGGGTGCAACCCTGCAGGGCCTCCGCCCTGGGCGGGTGGTGTCCTGAGCAGGCCCTATGTCTGCCCACCTTCCTCCCTCCCTGCCTCCCTCCCTCCCTCCCTTCCTTTCTCTTTCTTTCTTCCTTCCTTTCTTTTCTGTCTCTGACTCTCTCTTTCTTTCTCTCCTTTCTTTTTCCTCCCCTCCCCTCCGCTCCCCTTCCCTCCGCTCCCCTCCCCTCCTTTCTTGACAGGGTCTCATTCTGTGCCCCCCCGGGCTGGAGTGCAGTGGCCTAGTCATGACTCACTGCAGCCTCGAACTTCGGGGCTCAAGCCTTCCTCCCACCTCAGCCTCCTGAGTAGCTGGGACCACAGGTGCACACCACTAGCCTGGCTAATTTTTTATTTTATTTTTTGTAGAGACAAGGTCCCTATGTTGCCCAGGCTGGTCTCAAACTCCTGGCCTCAAGCAATCCTCCCACCTTGGCTTCCAAAATTCTGGGATCACACCATACCTGGCCTGCGTCTACATTTCTTGAGTCCCAGGGTTTCCCTGGAAGCCCACTTCTCTGCCATATTTCTCCCCAGGGCGTGAACCTGTCTGGGGGCCAGAAGCAGCGCGTGAGCCTGGCCCGGGCCGTGTACTGCAACTCTGACGTTTACCTCTTCGATGATCCTCTCTCGGCGGTGGATGCCCACGTGGGAAAGCACATCTTTGAAAATGTGATTGGCCCCAAGGGGATGCTGAAGAACAAGGTGCCTGCTGGCGGGGCGGGGAGTGGCTTGGTGTCGGGCTGTCTCGCCCTTTGGTTAAGTCAGGATGTGTCCCCTTTAGGAGCCCTTCACTTTCGTTGGCTTTTTTTGTTTTTGACTGGACTTTAAAGAACACATTTCTCATGCTTCTCTTGGAAGCCTTCCGAAGGCAGCCGCCTGTACTTGTCTTTATAGGGGTAAGTCCTCCACACACAGTTAAATTCATTGCCTCTGTGTGGCCAAACGAAGCCTCTCTCCCTGGGTAAGTCACAGGGGTGGCTTCTCGGTGGGGAATGCTACCCCGATACACTGCCTGTGACCTAGCAGGCTGCATTTTCTTACTTACAGAGGCCGCCGTGGATGGAGGGGTAGGAAAATTGCCACAACACCTTAACGTGATAGAAAAAAGTCCCTGTGTTCTTTTTATAGGGCAGTTGTGGTAATGGGTGCACACTGGCTTTTTTTTCTCCCAGTTACATTTTATTTTTTTTGAGATGGAGTTCCACTGTTGTTGCCCAGGCTGGAGTGCAGTGGTGCTTCCTTGGCTCACTGCAACCTCCGCCTCCTGGGTTCGAGTGATTGTCATGCCTCAGCCTCCCAAGTAGCTGGGAATACAGGCGCCCACCATCATGCCTGGCTAACTTTTTGTATTTTTAGTAGACACGGGGTTTCACCATGTTGGCCAGGCTGGTCTCGAATTCCTGAGCTCAAGCGATCTGCCTGCCTTGGCCTCCCAAAGTGCTGGGATTACAGCCGTGAGCCACCGTGCCTGGCTGTTTCCCCTGATTTTAAAACTAGCACATCCCCATGGAGGAAATATACATTAAGAAAAACATGAAAAAGGAAAATGGAAGCAGTTACACACATTCCACTGGTTAGAGATTTTGCATTTCTTTCAAGTCTTTTTACTCTGTGTATAAACTTTTTAAATAGGGTTATCTTGTTCCTTCTATATATACAGGAAGCATCTTGCTACATTACCTATTATTATAAGCATTCCCATACATACCACTAATATTCTGTGTAAACATACTTTTAAAATAGTAAACAACATTTTTGAAAATTACTAAGTAATATATGCCCGTGGTAACAAAATTGAAAAGTACAAGAATATGGGTATGTTCTTGTAATATAAGCATGTACGTGTGCACGTGTGTGTATATAAATAAAGCCTGGCACAGTGAGGAATCCCAACACTTTGGGAGGCCAAGACCAGTGGATCAACTGAGGTAAGGAGTTCGAGACCAGCTTGGCCAACATGGTGAAACCCTGTTTCTACTAAAAATACAAAAATTAGATGGGTGTGGTGGCATGCGCCTATAACCACAGCTATTCAGGAGGCTGAGGCAGGAGAATCGCTTGAACCTAGGAGGTGGATGTTGCAGTGAGCTGAGATTGCATCACTGCACTCTAGCCTGGGAAACAGTGAGACTCTATCTCAAACAATATGTATTAAGTATATAAAATAGTCTCTCTTGATCCTGCACCCCAATCCCTAATTCTTCTCTTCGAGAGCAGGGGTTAGCAAATCTGGCCCACTGCCTGCTTTTTGTATGGCTCTATAGCCGACAGTGATGTTTATATTTTTAAATGGTCGAAAATCATATTAAATTTAAATATCAGTGTCCATAAATAAAACTTTATTGGAACATAGCCAGCACATTCGTTTTTCTTTTGGAGATAGGGTGGAGTCCAGATTGGAATGCAGTGCCACGATCATGGCTCAGTAGCTTCCATGTCCTGGGCTCAAGCCATCCTCCTGCCTTCTGAGTAGCTGGGACTACAGGCACGCACCACCATGCCTGGCTAATTTTATTTTATTTTTTTGTGGAGATGGGTCTCACTGTGTTACCCTGGCTGGTTTCAAATTTTGTAGTTTTAGTAGAGACGGGGTTTCACCATATTGGCCAGGCTGATCTTGAACTCGTGGCTTCAAGGGAGCCTCCTGCCTCAGCCTTCCAAAGTGTTGGGATTATAGGTTCAGCTGTTCCTGCATGCTGTCATCGCAGGTGCATGCCCCACCTGCAGACCTGAGTTTTGCCCGCCAGATGTGGTTGGCTCATTCCTCATTTAGTCTTCACTGCCCAGCCAGGCAGTCTCACACGTGTGTGCTGACGTGGCCACTTGTCCTCTTTGCCCACAGACACGGATCTTGGTCACGCATGGCGTGAGCTACCTGCCGCAGGTGGACATCATCATCGTCATGAGTGGCGGCAAGATCTCTGAGATGGGCTCCTACCAGGAGCTGCTGGCCCGGGACGGTGCCTTCGCTGAGTTCCTGCGCACCTACGCCAGCGCAGAGCAGGAGCAGGACCCAGAGGACAATGGTAGGGGCAGCCCCGGGGTTCCTCCCGCTTGAGGTGTCTGGCGCCCTGAAGGGCCACATTGGCCTCCTTAAGGTTGCTACCAGCTACCCGCAGAAGGTGGCTCAGCAGAGCATGAGGGTGGGAGGTGAATTGAGCCCCCTAAAAAACCAACTTGGAAGACCATCTTAGTCTCTGCAGGGCTGAATTGGAAGGGAGTCCCGGTGCTTTACGACTAGGGCATGGGGGCACCAGGCTTCTGCTCAGCTGACCTCAGGGCAGGGTCTAGTGCCTTCCTGGAACATGCCTTGGACCTGCTGAGTTTCAGGGTCCTTAAGGCTAAAACGGGAACAATGGTAATTATTTAATTTATTTAATTTCTCTCTCTCGCGGCTGAGAGAAACTGAGGACGTGCCTGACACAAGTGACATGAGGGTTGCGAGGTGAAGCAGGGAGTTAAGCTTGCAGGCTCAGGTTGGTGGCATCTGGGTTCAAACCCCGGATACTGATTTCCCCAGCTGTGTGACCTCAGGCCTGCCCTTCAGACCCATCTAAGCTTCAGTTCCTTCCCTCATAAAGCTGAATCTTTTGCCCAGTGTGAGAGCTCTCTCTTCCCTTCCATCCAGGTGAGCAAAAAATGTCCTTAAACTCTGTTAGCCCCAGAAAGGTTCTGCCCTGCTCTTCCTTGCCAACTGCTAGATTATCCAAGCAGTGTATATAGAACGTGAAAGGCTCCCAGAAGCTTTATTATTTTTTGTGCACATCAGCACTTAATTTAGTGCTGTGAATACCACCCACCATCCTGGTACCCACTTCCTGCCTGTAAGGACACCTAGAAGTCCTTGGCAGTGGGTCTTAGAGCAAACTTGGGCATCCCCCGCCCACCCTGCTCTGGAAGGGCACTGGCTGTAAAGTCTTTACATCAGGGTCTCGTCTTGCCCGGCCTTAGCCAACTCGAAGTGCCCGTGACCTTGGATTTGTTTAAACCACATTTCTGGCTCTTCCTAAAGGGGAACTGTTTTCCTTATTGGATTAATCAGCTTTTTTTAGAACACCCAGGCTGAAGGGGGGTGGGTGTTGGTATTTGGCTTGGGAGGATCCTTGAGGGGAGATGTGCAGGAACTAGGCTTGTGAATAGGGTGATACGGACCTCTCTCCTGGTATTTAGTTTGCTGATTTCTAAGAAATATATATATATATTTTTTTTTACTGTTTTTTTTTTTTAACTTTTAGTGGCATTTCTTTTATTCTGAATTTATTCCCATGCCATAAAATTTTGTTTCTTCAGTTTCTTCTGGGGTGTCTTCAGTTTCTTCTGGGGTGTCTTCAGTTTCTTCTGGGGTGTCTTCAGTTTCTTCTGGGGTGTCTTCAGTTGCTTCTGGGGTGTCTTCAGTTTCTTCTGGGATGTCTTCAGTTTCTTCTGAGATATCTTCAGTTTCTTCTGGGACATCTTTTCCTTCTGTGCAGCCTCCTCTTACAGTTTAGAAACAGCTTGTTCCCTTTCTGGAAGGATCATCTGGATGAGGCAGGGTGAGCTCATGTATGTGTTAATCCGACCACCCTTAAACTCTGTAGCTTCAGCAGTGCATCTTAGGTGCTGTGTTCACTTGGATATGCTCATTGACCGGAGAATCTGCATCAAAACCGTTAAGTTCAGCTTGACTCTCTGCATCTTTAAGCACGTATGGCAAAAACCCAGCATCTTTGGGCCACCGACCGTGTGTTCCCCCCTACTGCTTGGCCTTAGCCCACCTACCAACTCCACCATTGTATTGTCAGAATGGTACACGTCGTTTCTGTAAAGTGACGTCTTTCTGTTACTTCGTGGCTTTTTGTATGTGCATACCCTTGATGGCCTGGGCAGTTTTGGGAGCGTTCTTTTTTGAGACGGAGTCTCATTCTGTTGCCCAGGCTAGAGTGCAATGGCATGATCTTGGCTTACTGCAACCTCCGCCTCCGGGTTCAAGCAATTTTTATGGCTCAGCCTCTCAAGTAGTTGGAATTACAGTCATGCACCACCATGCCTGGCTAATTTTTGTATATTTAGCAGAGACGGGGTTTCACCGTGTTGGCCAGGTTGGTCTCAAACTCCTGGCCTCAAGGGATTCTCCTGCTTCAGCCTCCCAAGGGTTGGGATTATAGTCGTGAGCTACCATGCCCGGTCTCACAAATGTTCTTAAAGCGAACGTGAAGATTTGAACCTCTTAATTTGCATGATTCTGTGGAGCTTTCTGAATCAAGTGAATAGCAAACCATTTTCACAGGTTACCTCGGGCCGTTTAGGGGAAGACATGTTTAAGGGATTAAAAAAAACAGCTCATTAACTTTCATACCTGGAAGGTGGGACACATTGCTATGACTCTGGTTTCTTCTTAGGAACCTCATACTTAGAGCAGTGGTTTTCCATGGGGGACAAACTGCACCCGCCCTACCCCCACCCTGGGGACATTTGGAAATGTTGAGAGACACGTTTGGATGTGCAAGTGGAGTGGGGTTACCCCGGCAGGCTCCAGGGTAGAGGCCAGTGATGTCACCAAACACCCTACAACACTCAAGACGAATTCCCCCTTATCCTGCCCCCAGGACAGAGAATCCGCTGCCCAGGATGTGTGAAGCGCTGAGAGCAAGAAGCCCTTTGTGCTCCGACTTCACACTGCTGGCTTCTTCCCTGGTCCTCTTGGGAGAAGGACTCTTATTTCAACAATGTGGCCATTTTTCCTTTTCAGGAATTTTTATTTAACGATTTTTACATTGTTTCGTAGAGACGGGGTCTCACTCTTTTGCCCAGGCTGGTCTCGAACCCCTGGGCTCAAGAATTCCTCCTGCCTCGGCCTCCGAAAGTGCTGAGATTACAGGCGTGCGTCATGGTGCCTGGCCTGTGGCCGCTTTTCAAAACCTTGCTTGAACTATCTCTCAACCTCATAGCAAATATTTTTCCCTCTTTACTATTTACTGAGTTTTTCTTCATGATTATAAAAGCAACACGTGCTCATCATAGATACATGCAAACTCCAAAAGAGGAGAAAGAATCAGGAAAAAGCTGGGTGCGGTGGCTCACACCTGTAATGCCAGCAATTTGGGAGACAGGGCGGATCACCTGAGGTCAGGAGTTGAAGACCAGCCTGGCTAACATGGCGAAACTCCATCTCTACTAAAAATACAAAAATAGTAGCTAGGCGTGGTGGCGGATGCCTCTAATCCCAGTTACTTCGGAGGCTGAGGCAGGAGAATCACTTGAACCTGGGAGGCAGAAGTTGTAGTGAGCCAAGATCATTCCATTGTACTCCAGCCTGGGTGACAGATGGCGACTCCATCTCAAAAAAAAAAAAAAAAAAAAGTCACAAAAAACATCTTCTGTCCCTTCTCACTGCCCAGAAGGAGAGCCGATTAGCGTCAGTGTTGTTTTCACCTGTCCTTGCTTCCTAGGCCTTTTTCCTTGACAAGATTGAGAACATATTACAGCGTTTTCTTATCTGCTGCCACCTTTTGATTTCTTTCTTAACATCGGATCATAAGAGCCTCCCCAAATTACAGAGATTGATTGTAAGCACAGGGCAGCTGCCGAGAGTTCATCCGACAGACCCCCACATTCCTTCTGGCTGTCCTCAGAGGCTGGATTTCTTCCTCTTTTGAGGATGAAGAGCTTTCTGTGCCGAGGCTGGAGGAGGAGGTTGGTGAGGCAGCCAGTTAATGCCGTTTTTGGTCAAAAACGAGGCGTTGACTATAAAGCTGTGAGTTGAATTCTTTCCTCTGGGGAGGCTGGCCTGCTGGCCGGCGCCCAAGCAGAGTTCCAGAACCTTCTTGAGTAAAGGCAGCGTTGGCAGAATAAACAGTGAGAGGGCTGGCAGCGCAACACACAGACCCAGGCAGCACTTAACATGGGTCAAGGGTAGAAACGGCACCTGGCTCCACTGCAAGGAAACCAAACACCTGGTGCTTGCAGGGACTCAGGGACTGTCATCAAATTACAAGTTTCCTGTGTTTGCTTTAAAAACAAAAAAGAAAGAATTCTTAGTATTCTATAACATTCTCCACCCTGGCCCCCATCCTTTATTTCCCTCTTTGTGGCACTTAACTGCTGCCTGGAGGTAAATTATGGATCTACTTGTTCGTTTATTGCCTATCTCTTCCCTTCCAATTCAAGCTCAGAGGGTCTTTTTTTTTTTTTCTTTTCTTTTTTGAGACGGAGTCTCACTTTGTCTCCCAGGCTGGAGTGCAGTGGCACGATCTCTGCTCATTGTAACCTCTGCCTCCTGGGTTCAAGCAATTCTCCTGCCTCAGCCTCCTGAGTAGCTTGGGCTACAGATGCCTGCTACCACGCCTGGCCAATTTGTTTTGTATTTTTAGTAGAGGTGGGGTTTCACCATGTTGGCCAGGCTGGTCTCAAACTCCTGACCTCAGGCGGTCTACCTGCCTTGGCCTCCCAAAATGCTGGGATTACAGGTGTGAGCTGCTGCGCCTGGCTGCTCTGAGGGCTTATTGTTGTCTCTGCATCCCAGGCCTGAGAAAAGAGCCTGGCATATAGTAGACACTCAATAAATGGGTTAAATAAGTGGGTGGATGAATCATGCCCTGGCTGTTCAAGGCATGTCCTGCATAAGCAATCGGTGGGCTGGAGGGCTTTGGCTGTTCGCATAGCAGCACAAATACCTCAGATTCAGAGAAAATAGGAAGGGATTTCACCTCTCTGGGTCTGCTTTAGAAACCAGCTTTCTCAGTCCTGGCTGCGAGAGGGTCCCCTCTGGCAATGGGAAGTCAGCTCTGCTTGTTGACGTGGCCCAACACCTATCGGTATGTCCATCTGCCTTTCGGGTGTGTACAGAGTGCCTGTTGTGTGCCACAGGGCCACCTGGTACATGAGCCTCTGTGTGGAATGGTGCCCCCGCCTTGACTTCTGCAGTGTGCATCCTCTGTAACTGTACTTGGCCACCTGGTGTGCCAGGTGCTGGGAATACAGCAATGGATAAGACTCACTTCATGCCCCTGAGAGCTCACAGTCTGATGGGGGAGACAAACACCAAGCAATTGAGGGTATTGCAGTGCTAAATGCAGCGATGGAGGGGTGCTTGAGGGCCTGGGAAATTTCAGAGAAGGAGCCCCTATCCCAGCCTGGGAGGGTTTAGGGTGGTATCTGGGCTAAGTCACCTTCTCTTCCCCTTGTCTTGGTTACATGTGCATCTGGCTCCATGTGGGGCCAGCCCCTCTCATGAGCAGTGTCTGTCCTCAAAGAGCTGGGCCTATGGGCTGCAGCAGATGCCTGTGCCTCCTGTCAGTGTCATGCCTGGCCTGCCTACTGTCATACTTCATTTCCTTCTCTCTCCTGCCATGAAAACAGGTGTGAAGACTGAAGGTTGGTCTGCATTCTTTGTTTAGCTCTATTTATGGTTAAACACAGTTATAACTTTGACAGGGTGCGGTGGCTCACACCTGTAATCCCAGCACTTTGGGAGGCCGAGGCAGGTGGATCGCCTGAGGTGAGGAGTTCAAGACCAGTCTGGCCAACGTGGCAAAACCCCGTCTCTACTAAAAATAAAAAATTAGTTGGGTGTGCTGATGGGTGCGTGTAATCCCAACTAGTCAGGAGGTTAAGGCAGGAGAATTGCTTGAATCCAGGGGCTGGAGGTTGCAGTGAACTGAGATCACGCCACTGCACTCAAGCCTGGCTAAACAGCAAAACTCCGTCTCAAAACAAAACAAAACGAATAAACCCAGTTACGACTTTGGAGAAAGGGGTTGATCTTGGGCAGTGTGTGTGTCCCGGATCCACCCAGCATGTGTGGGATGGGGAAACTGAGGCACAAATGGAGCAGACCTTTGAGTTATCCTTGCCTCTCTCCCTTTAGAAAAGACAGTCCCTTCACTCCCTTGGGGCATTTAGATGGGGGCTTAGGGCAGGAGTTTTGTTTTGCTTCTTACCAATTTCTTGGATCTTCTGAATTCCCAGGCAGCACAGTGATGGGCGAGGAGGAAGCAGGTCAGTGATTCCTGGGTTGTAGTTGTTTTTGCTCATAGAATGAGGCCAGAGATGGGCCGGGACTGCTGTTGCATGCCTGGGGAGGGGCCCTCGAATGTCTGTGTTTTCATCCCTCTGGCTGTTCATTAGTTCATTTAGCACACGTTTACTAGCCACCTACTGGGTGTCTGGCTTTGAGACTGGCACTGGGGGATACAGCCTGAGTCCCCAGATCCCTTTCTTGTCACTGGTGACCTTAGCTAAGCTTTACTGTCGCATGGGTCACGTTACCGTGACCAGCACGCCTTGAGGGGACTGTGCTTGTAAAGCACCTGGCACTCAGTGGATGGATAGTAAATGGCAACAGTTAGATTGTCAGCTGCCACCTCTGCATTCTGGGGCACAGTCAAGACACACACGGGCCCAGGCAGTGCAAGGTGACCCTTGCCTGTTGAGGAGCTGCAGCAGGTGGCAGAGGGGGCCTTGAGGAGGGGTGTCACCTAGTGGCATTCCAGTGGCCAGAGCCAACCCATCCCTCCTGCCTTCCGCAGTGTGTGGCTAAGGGTCCCAGCCCAAGGCTTTTGTGCAAGCAACCAGAAGCTGACTCTGGCCACCTTAAGGAAAAAGAGGGTGTTTTCTGGAAGGATACCAGGTAACTCATGAATCAAAGGCAGAACCAAGCAAGTAGGACTCCGGAAGTGGGAACTCTGGGAGACTAGGCGGACTCTTTCAGGACAGATGAACTTGAATTGTCTTTGGTCCTTGTAGACCACTGATAATGATTCAAGTCCTGGGAGAGGGGCTTTTAGGGGCAACCTTGGACAACGCCCTCCTTGGCTGGGGGAGCTGAGGCACCCTGATTTACAGGCCTGCCAGGGCTATGGGAGGAGGGAGAGCTGATCTCCTCAAAAGGCTGACGGGGGTCCAGGTGTGGTGACTCCCGCCTGTAATCCCAGCACTTTGGGAGGCCAAGGTGGGCGGATCACGTGAGGTCAGGAGTTTGAGACCAGCCTGGCCAATACAGTAAAACCCCATCTCTACTAAAAATACAAAAGAATTAGCCTGGTGCGGTGGTGCATGCCTGTAGTCCCAGCTCCCTGGGAGGTTGAGGTGGGATGATTGAACCCAAGAGGCAGAGGTTGCAGTGAGCCAAGATCACGCCACTGCACTCCTGCCAGGGCGACAGAGAAAACACCCTGTCTCCGGAAAAAAAAAACCAACAGGATGGTGGACTAGCTGATGTTCAGGTTCCTCCTCTTAGGCGCTCAGAGTGGAATTTCCCAGCTGCCCAGTTCAACCTGTGGGCTAACTGGTGGGTCGAGAGGGTGAGGCAGCCTCAGCAGACACTGCAGAAGCTCCCAGCTGACCCTGGTGGTTGCACACAGTGAGGAACAGGAGAGGCGAAGGCTGAGGCTTACAGGAGGGTGGCCTGGGGCTATTGGTAGGAGAGGCGGGGTGCTCTGCAGCATGCAGCCTCCGGATGGGGGTCCCTGGGAGTGTTCTGGAACATTCTCTTCTCATCCCTGCACAGAGAAAGGTGGTTAAAGCCATGGCGGGTTCCCAGCATCATGCATGTGTGTGAGGAGTGGCTGCACGGAAGTCCTGCTTGGTATCACTCTTCCTTCCTGGGTGATGTGGCTGTTTGTGTTTGGTTGGTTGGTTTGTTTTAATTTAGTGTTTTTTAATTTTCTAAATTAAAAAACAAAACAGACATTGACACTAAAGGGAATGTTTAAAGCAGAGGTTCTCAGTTTCTGGCTGTGCCTAGAATTCTCTATAGAGCGTGTTTAAAAATGCATTTAGTAATAAGCACACAGGTATGCCATTACTGAACACTCGCTGTGCCAAGCGCCGTGTGTGATGTCATGTGACCCTCTTGCGAATGAGGGTCGTGTCTGCTGCCGTTGCTGTTTTGCAGATGTGGAAGATGAGGCTCAGAGAAGGCACACAGCCAGGAAGTGAGAGGACACTTCCCACACATCAGTTACCTTCAGAGTCACTGCAGGGGCCGGGCTGGACACGAGGGCACCTGCTCATTTTTTATTTTAATTTTTTTCTTTTATTCATTTTTAAAAATTCTTCCATTATTTATTTATTTATTTTTTGAGACCGTCACGCTCCGTCACCCAGGCTGGAGTGCAGTGGCGCCATCTTGGCTCACTGCAACCTCTGACTCCCAGGTTCAAGTGATTCTCATGCCTCAGCCTCCCAAGTAGGTTGGACTGTAAGTGCACACCACCGCACCTGGCTAATTTTTGTATGTTTAGAGTAGAAATGGGATTTTGCAGTGTTGGCCAGGCTGGTCTTGAACTCCTGGCCTCAACTGATCTGCCCACCTTGGCCTCATAAATGCTGGGATTACAGATGTGAGCCACTGTGCCTGACCGCCACCTGCTCATTTGTAAAGCCCCCCTGTGATTCATTTGCAACCAAGACTGAGAATCCCTGGCGTGGAATGCCTTCCTGAGTCCAGGGATGATCTGCAGCCCCTACTTGCCTTCCAGACATGTCTGTGTCTCCATGTGGCTGTTTCTGTGAGACCCTGCATTTTTGAGTTCCGCTTTTATTCATGTCACCTGAGCACGTCCCCAGGATCACCCTCACTCTGCTGCCAGCTGCATATTTATCCCTTTTGTATCTTCCTTCCTGGGTCCTCTCCCACCTTTTCTGGGGTCAGCCCTTTGGTGCCTTACATTGTGCTGCTTTCTCTCCTGGCACCAAAGAATGACACAGCCCGTGCAGAGTGGGCGCTGCGGTCGTCATCATCACTGAGGTATTGTGAACCGGGAAAGAGATACGATCTGTTTCAACACAGCACAGTGCCTGAGCGCGCTTGATAAGTGCTGGCCGTCATTGTCATTGTTGATGTTATGGTGATTATAGTTGATGCTGGGTGGATTCTTCCTGGGATGGGGCAGATACCCAGCTGCCTTGTCCCTCGGTGTCCTTATCAGGGTGCTTCCCTAAGTCTGCAGCCAAGGCATCTGCCTGGGGTGGGATCTCAATTGAAGAATCAACCAGGAAAGGGCCCACTTCGAAGCTCACCTGGTTGTTGGCAAAACTCGGTTCCCCAGTTGTTCAAATATTGAAATACTTGCTTAGTACTGTGGAAACAGCCACTGCCCCAGGTACCTTTTACAATGAACTCTCTCTGGGGGCCTCTCTGTGATCTGGGAACTAAAGGGTTAATTCCTGGCACTACAGGGGTCCCTGGGCCTCTGCCTATTGGCTGATGCCCTTGTCAAACTGGTTGTCTATTTTGAATATCACCTCTTTCTTACCGTGCTTAGGAACCAGGGGGCTGTGCCTTTTCCCTCGTGCGGTTCCTTGCATCAGGGTCCTGAGAAGTGAGCTTCATACAGCAGAGATACTGTTACCTGGGCTGGGTTTTACCCATCGCTGCTGGTACGGGATGCTGGCTCTGGCCCAGTGCCCTCAGTGGATGGAGCCCTCTGCGCAGCTGCAAAGCACCGTTCCTGCCCCAAGGGACTGAACTCCAGATACATCTGCCCCGCGACCATGCAGCCTGTTCATGGCCTCTGCAGAGCAGGTCTACTTTCTGAGCATCCTGGTGGCCTGGTGCTCTGCCGTCTCCTCCCTGAAGTGGCCAGTTTTTCTTGCCCTTGGTTTGAGCATCTGGCTCATATAACTCCCCTCCCCTCCTTTGTCTCTTGTCTGCCAGGGGTCACGGGCATCAGCGGTCCAGGGAAGGAAGCAAAGCAAATGGAGAATGGCTTGCTGGTGATGGATGGAGCGGGGAAGCAACTGCAGAGGTAAGTGGGGGGAGGTGACGTGACTCACGCAGGCCTCCTGATGTCACCATCTGTCCACGCTTCTGACACTCTCGTTCCGTACGTGATGTGGGTCTTTGCTCAGGTCATTCGGGGGGTACCTGGAAGGTTCAGGCTTGTGAAGCAGCATTCAATTGAAAACTGTCTCAAGGCCAGGTATGGTGGCTCGTGCTTGTAATCTCAGCACTCTAGGGGGTTGAGGCAGGAGGATCGCTTGAGGCCAGAAGTTTGAGACCACCCTGGGCAACATAGCAAGACCCCGTGTCTATGAAAAAGGAAATATCCTTGTGTTTGATTATAGAGGGCTTCCTTAGATCCCTGGGGATTTACAACATACACAGTATGTTAACGATACTAGCTTTTAAAAATTGGCTAAGTTGGCCAGGTTTGGTGGCTCACACCTGTAATCCCAGCACTTTCGGAGGCTGAGGCAGGTGGATCGCCTGAGGACAGATATTCAAGACCAGCCTGGCCAACATGGTGAAACCCCCTCTCTACTAAAGATACAGAAATTAGGCATGGCAGCAGGTGCCTGTAACCCAGCTACTCGGGAGGCTGAAGCATGAGTATCGCTTGAACCCGTGAGGTGGGGTTACATTGAGCCAAAATTGTGCCCCAGCACTCCAGCCTGGGCAACAGAGCGAGACTCCGTCTCTAAAAACAAAAACAAAAAAACAGCGAAAGAACAAGAAAAATGGACAAAGTCAGAGCCTAAACACACCAGACCTCGGGGATTTGAGAAAGGATGGCGGACCTGCAGTTGCTGTGGGAGTCTGGGGAGGGCAAAGACGATGAGGCCTAGCGCTGTGCGTTGGTAGATGTACTTCTGCCATTGCTATCATCTTTCACAGCCTACATCCTAGTGGGAGACTCCAGACAGTGCATGAGCACAGAAGGATGTAAGACTTTCGTCTGAGGTGCTAGCATGGATTTGTGAAGCCCTGGGTCATGAAGCAGGAAGCCCCAGCTCCCCACTGAATTCTAGATTCCGTCCAGAGTTGGTTCTGATTCTTCCCTCGGCCACTCCCTGAAAACTCACTCTTGCTTTCGGATTTCAGGGCCACTTCGACCTCACTTGGTCTTAACCAAAGACATTTGCACAGATCTCATGTGCAAGGAAAGGTTACCCACCTCCAGGCCCTAGTTCAAAGAGGGGAGGTGTGCCGGACGTTTATTTGGCCTCCAGGAAGCATTTTTAGGGGACATAGTTCTGGGGGTGCAGTGATGACTCACATGGGGCTCTTGACCTCAGGTAGCTTATAATCCTGTGCAGCAGATAAGTAGGTAGAGGAAGGTACAGAGAGTTCCACGGCAAAGAGCCACGTCTGTGTTTTGCATGGACTCCATTCTTTCTTTTTTTTTTTTTTTGAAATGGAGTTTCCCTCTGTCACCCAGGCTGGAGGGCAGTGTGCAGTGGTGCCATCTCAGCCACTGACCACAAAACTGAGCAACACAATCTGTGATGATCTCTGGGGGTTTGCAATAAAACTGATGACCACTGATATGCAAAAAGTGCCTTTGTTTTAGGCAGGGTCTCACTCTGTCGCCCAGGCTGGAGTACAGTGTCGCAATCATGGCTCACTGCAACTTCTGCCTCTGGGATTCAAGCAATTCTTCTGCCTCAGCCTCCTGAGTAGTTGGGACTCTAGGTGCCTGCCACCACGCCTGGCTAATTTTTGTATTTTTAGTAGAGACGGGGTTTCACCATGTTGGGCAGGCTGGTCTTGAACTGTGGCCTCAAGTGATCCGCCCTCCTTGGCCTCCCAAAGTGTTAGGATTACAGGTGTGAGCCACTGCGCCCAGCCAAAAAGTGCTTTCTGAGTAACACGCTTGGATGAAGGAGCAGCCGGGGCAAGATCCCACCCCAACCCCTACCACCTTTGTAAAACAAGAAAATTAAATGAGCTGGTACTTCGCCCTATTTCTTTCATGTGTTATATTTTGAATCTTTTTCGTGTTTGAAAGATGATCTAAGACGAGCTGTTTCTGTTTTATCTTTTGTTTGATATCAGTTAGAATCAATCTAAAAAAAAACCAGCACTTTTTGCATATCAGTGGTCGTGGGCTTTTTCACACCCCAGAGATCATCACACATTGCATTTCCCCCAGGCCTCATTCCTGCCTGAGACAGTCCCTTTCTCTGAGGACCTATTACCCTGGGGGATGACATGGTGGGGGTGGGGGTTGCACATGTGCACATGTTCATACATAGGTTTACATGTGTGCCTGTGGGAACACTCCGTCTCTTATGCCATGGTTCAGACGCACAAAAGCAGCCCCAGAAGGGAGCCCCCCGACCCTGCTCAAGGCATCCGTGCAGTTGACACCCCTGTGCTTTGCTTCTCCAGACAGCTCAGCAGCTCCTCCTCCTACAGCGGGGACATCAGCAGGCACCACAACAGCACCGCAGAGCTACAGAAAGCTGAGGCCAAGAAGGAGGAGACTTGGAAGCTGATGGAGGCTGACAAGGCGCAGACAGGGCAGGTGAGATTCGCTCCTTCAGTGATGATGGTGGCTGGAGGTCACAGACCGCCCGCTGTGCAGAGTGCCTTGTCTACAGCACACCTGTGAAGGTGCTATTTACTGCACCAGAAACTGAGGCCAGCGAGGTTTAGTGACTTACCCAAGGTCACCGCTGGTAAGCAGCAGAACTGGAATATGAACCGTGGCGGACTCCAGGGTTGATGCTTGGTGTCTGTTATACTGACTGCCACATTGACTTGAGCAGCTTAGGGGCTCTCATTAGCTATAGGCGACATGGATGCTTTAAATCAGGGCTTCCTGCAACATGCGGATCTGTTGTGCCTGAGATGGTTTCAGGTTGTGTGCAGACACATTCAATGACGAATGTTTGTTTCATTTCTTTTTTTTGAGATGGAGTCTCTGTCACCAAGTCTAGAGTGCAGTGGCGCAATCTTGGCTCACTATAACCTCTGCTTCCCAGGTTCAAGCAATTTTCCTGCCTTAGCCTCCTGAGTAGATGGGATTGCAGACGCTCGCCACCACGCCCAGCTAATTTTTGTGTTTTTAGTAGAGACAGGGTTTCGCCATGTTGGCCAGGCTCGTCTTGAACTCCTGGGATCATCTGCCCTCCTCGGCCTCCCAAAATGCTGGGGTTACAGGCTTGAGCCACTGCTCCCAGCCTGTTTTTTGTTTCTCATTTGGTCCTTATGATTATGTCTCTGAGAAAGTCTCAGTTGGGTCCCAGCCTGGCTTTGGTACCTGACAACCGCTAGCCTCTCTTTGTAACAAGGAAAGCGGGTTTCGAGGGCCTGTTTTATTTTATTATTTTTTTAAAGATCATCTGTTTTGGGCAAGTGTTAATAATTCTCCATTTATGGTGGTGATCCAGAGTTTATTTTTAAAAATAAATGTGGTTGTGTTTTTAAAAAAAATAGGGAATGGAATTTTTAAAGTAGGTAAAAAAGCATTCAGATAAAGAAAAACAAAAAACCCCATGAAAGGTGGTAGTAGGGGAGTGAGGCTGGGACACTTTGTCTTAGATCGGCCCGGATGTGTCCAGAGCTTCCGGGACTTTCTGTTCTTGGTTTCTTCCTTATCTTGTCATCATAGGTAGGACGGTGGCCAGGGTTAGAGGTAACTGGTGTTATGACCTCTCTCCTCTTTCGCCCTACCCTTAGTGACCCTCCAGGAAGCCAGAGAAATTACCCCAAATGACAGGATGTGGGAAGGAAGGGGCAGAGATGCCAGGCCCTTTAATCCTCATTCAACTCCAATTTTATATTCAAGGGACACCAAAGCCAGGGGGCTTGTAATTTGTCAAAGCTGGACCAAGAGTGGAGCCAGGCACAACACGCTCATCCTTTCTTTCTTGTTTTTTTAATTTGTTTTCGTTTTCTTTGAGATAGGTTCTGACTTTGTCACCCAGAGTGGAGTGTAGTGGCACAGTCACGGCTCACTGCAGCCTCTACATCCCAGATTCAAATGATTCTCCCACCTCAGCCTCCCAAGTAGCTGGGAGTTCAGGTGTGCACCACCATGCTTGACTAATGTTTTTATTTTTTTGTAGAGCTGGAGTTTCACCCCGTCGCCCAGGCTGGTGGTGAACTCCTGGGCTCAAGTGATCTGCCTGCCTTGGCCTCCCAAAGTACTGGGATTACTGGCGTGAGCCACCACACCTGGCCGTACACTTGTCATTTCTGACCCCCGAACCCACCACACTCCTCTGCTCATGAGAAAGGGGTTCCCGAACCCTGCAGGCTAATTTCAGAGACAACAGGCAGCTTTGCTGCATGATGAAGCCAACTGGTGAAATAAGCACATTCTTAATTATGACCTGTCTCCTCTCCTACGTATTTCATTTCCCAGAATGGAGACTGGAAGTTAGTTCCACATCAGACCTGTTATCTTTCACCTGTTACCTTTCAGCTAGACCTTAGGGTCAGATGATTTTTGTTTTTTGTTTTTTTTTGGTAGGAGGGCAGGGCCTTGCTGTGTTGCTCAGGCTGGAGTGCAGTGGTGTGACCATAGCTCACTGCAGCCTCAAGCTTCTGGGTTCAAGTGATCCTCCCAGCTCAGCCTCCTGAGTAGGCGTGGCCCAGCATGCCTAACTAATTTTAAATTTTTTTGCAGAGACAGGGTCTTACTGTGTTTCCCAGGCTGGTCTCGAACTCCTGGGCTCAAGCAATTCTCTTGCCTTGGCCTCCCAAAGTGCTGGAATTAAAACTGAGCCACCGTTCCCAGTCCAGGTGATTTTTTATGACTCAAAAGTCAGCATGAAAAGCTTGAAATCACGAGCACAGACACGGTTAAAGATACCTGGAGTTTCTTGAAAGCAAGGGGCTGGCCTAGGGCAGATTGCCGTCTCTCATGTCAGGCGGCTAGACGGATTGGTTTAGCCTCATGCCGGACTCCCTAGGAAATACACCAGGGAAAGAAACTCCAGCCTTCATCTCCTGGAGGGAGCTGGGCACTGGGAAGATGGGTGAGATGGTATTCTGTGCTCAGAAAGGAGCTGGGGGAGGCTGGTCCACTTGTGGTGTGGAGGTGACACTGGCCTTGGTTGCTGGGCAATATGTCACACATTGCTTAAAGCTCATTGATGGCTTCTGCTTTTTGCCAGTCTTGGCATAGAAGTTGGAATGCTGACCCGAGTCTCCCATACTGTGTGTGGGCCGGCTACAGCTGTTTTCTCCTGCCTCTTGCTCCTTGCTGCCCCATGATCTCCTGGCTCCAGCCACCCGTGCCTTCTCTCAGTTCCCCAGATGTGCTGCGTTCCCTCCTACCTCAGGGCCTTTGCACGTGCTGGTTCAGCTGGTTTTAACTCGTTTCCCCCCCACCCCCTTGGAGACAGAGTCTTCTTCTGTCACCCAGGCTGGAGTACAGTGGTGCATTTATGGCTTGCTGCAACCTCCACCTCCCAGGTTCAAGCGATTCTTGTGCCTCAGCCTCCAGAGTAGCTGGGACTACAGGGGCGTGCCCCCGTGCCCAAATAATTTTTGTTTTTTTGTAGAGACAAGGTTTCACCATACTGGCCAGGCTGCTCTTGGACTCCTGACCTCTGATGATCCGCCTGCCTCTGCCTCCCAAAGTGCTGGGATTACAGGCATGAGCCACCACCCAGCCGGTACTCTTGATTTTTTTTTTATGTTTTATTTTTTTTGAGACAGAGTCTCACTCTGTCACCCAGGCTGGAGTGCAGTGGTGCGATCTCAGTTCACTGTAACTTCCACCTCCCTGGTTCAAGTGATTCTCTTGCCTCAGCCTCTTGAGTAGCTGGGACTACAGGCATGTGCCAACACACCCAGCTAATTTTTGTATTTTAGTAGAGATAGGGTTTTACCGTGTTGGTCAGGCTGGTCTTGAACTCCTCACCTCAGGTGATCCACCCTCCCTG
>CAUYLG010069077.1:0-54080 GCA_963573385.1 Cacajao melanocephalus | reverse complement strand
TTAAATAAAAAAAAAAAATTAAATTAAAAAATAAAATAAAATCTTCTCCAAGTTCCCCCAATCTCCTCCAAAATATATATATATGTATATATATATGTATATATATAATGTCTAGTACATAGTAAGTATTCAATAAATGCTTTTTGAGTGAATGAATCAGTGACTACTAGTCATAGGCATCACATAGATTATGTCTTTTAATCTACTCAACTACCCTTTGTATTATTAGCTCCACTTTAAAGGTGAGGGAACTGAAGCTCTGGCAGGATATATAACTTGCTGAATGTCCCAACCAGTAAGTAGTAAAGACTAGATTTGGCTGTGCGCAGTGGCTCACGCCTGTAGTCCCAGCACTTTGAGAGGCCAAGGCAGATGGATCACGAGTTCAGGAGATTAAGACCATCCTAGCTAACACGGTGAAACCCCATCACCACTAAAAATACCAAAATTAGCTGAGTGTGGTGGCGGGCGCTACTCAGGAGGCTGAGGCAGGAGAATCGCTTGAACCCAGGAGGCGGAGGTTGCAGTGAGCCAAGATCATGCCACTGCACTCCAGCCTGGGCAACAGAGCAAGACTCTGTCTCAAAAAGAAAAAAAAAAAAACTAGATTCACACCCAGATTGCACAAGTCCAGAGCCCTTGTTCCTAACCACTGTGTGTTACTGCCTCCCATGTACTGAAAGCCACATTGTAAAAGATAAAATGAAGTAATGCAGAGGAAGGTGACAGGAATGTTGAGATGTCTCTAAGTCATGTCATATGATAAGCTATTTATGAAACTAGAAAGGCTTTTCAACTAAAGGAAAGCTTAAGATATATATATATATTTTTTGAGACAGGGTCTTACTCTGTTACCCAGGCTGAGTGCAGTGGCACAATCATGGCTCACTGCAACCTCTACCTCCTAGGCTTAAACAATCCTCCCACCTCAGCCTGCCAAGTAGTTGGGACTACAGGCCCGTGCCACCATGCCTGACTAATTTTTATGTTTTGGTAGAGATGGGCTTTCACCATGCTGCCCAGGATAGTCTTGAACTCCTGAGCTTAAGCAGTCCTCCCACCTTGGCTTCCCAATGTGTTAGATTACAGGCATGAGCCACTGCACCCAGCTGGAAAGCTGAACTTTAGTGAGGGATAGAATACATAAAAACTAGATTCAAGTATTTGGCAAGCTGTAGTGTAGAAAAATAATTGTTTATTCTATATACTCTGAAGGCCAGAAACTGGAATTAATGGAGCAAATAAAGTCAGCCTACTTCCTGCTTGAGGTAAAGAAGTTGAGGGCAAGTGTTGATATAGAGGGATACCTGTCTGGGTTGTCAGTACTCCTTGACAACTCTGTGACTCATGAGTTTCAGGATGGCTCACTTCACAGAAGACAAGGGCAAAGGGAGCTTATGAAAGTAAGTTGTGTTAGATGCTAACATGAGGCCAAATGAAGCCAAGGCAGAGAAAAGTCCGTGGGATGGGAAGAAAGGGGTCCCTAAGACTTTTTTTTTTTTGAGACAGTTTTGCTCTTGTCGCCCAGGCTGGAGTGCAATGGCATGATCTCTGCTCACTCCAAACTCTGCCTCCCAGGTTCAAGTGATTCTCCTGCCTCAGCCTCCCGAGTAGCTGGAATTACAGACATGTGCCACTACGCCCAGATAATTTTTGTATTTTTAGTAGAGATGGGGTTTCACCATGTTGGCCAAGCTAGTCTTGAACTCCTGACCTCAGGTGATCCCCCTTCCTTGGCCTCCCAAAGTGGTGGGATTACAGGCGTGAGTCATCATGTCCAGCCCAAAAAGGCCTTTTATCGCACAGTTTTAGCAAATGTCTGGGTTAGAATACAGATGTAGAAGTTAGGTTAAAAAGAAATGACCAGCCAGGTGCATTGGCTCACGCCCGTAATCTCAACACTTTTGGAGGCTGAGGTGGACAGATCACAAGGTCAGGAGTTTGAGACCAGCCTGACCAACATGGTGAAACCCTGTCTCAGGAGGCTAAGGCGGGAGTATTGCTTGAGCTCAGGAAGTTGATGCTGCGGTGAGCCATGATCATGCCACAGCACTCAGCTTGAGTAACAGTGAAAACCTGTCAAAACAAACAAAAAAACCTACCACCAACAACAGAATTTCTGTGTTTGAAGGGAGAAAGGGAACTGAAGGCCTACATATGGTTTTGAGAGCTGACTTGTGCTTTGGAAGAGAATGAGATGCAGTTCAATTTTTTATGTCGGGTGGGGACACTTCTCAGAAATTTGAGGGTAACCTCAAATCATGTCCATGTTTTGGGCTTCTAGTATATTAAAAAATTAAGGCTGGGCCCGCTGGTTCATGCTTGTTGTAACTCCGCTACTTTGGGAGGCCGAGGTGGGCGGATCACCTGAGGTCAGGAGTTCAACACCAGTCTGGCCAACATGGTGAAACCCCATCTCTACTAAAAATACAAAATTAGCCAGATGTGGCAGGCACCTGTTATCCCAGGTACTTGGGAGGATGAGGTATGAGAATTGCTTGAACCCGGGAGGCAGAGGTTGCAGTGAGCCAACATTGTGCCACTGCACTCCAGCCTGGGTAATGGAGCCAGACTTGGTCTAAAAAATAATAATAATAATTAAGAAATGCTAAGATGGTTTTGAGAATATTTGGTATATTTAAACATTTAACAAATTAAAACTTGGTACAAATAGTATCAGCAATATGATACTATTTACAAGAACTGACAGGAACTTTTAAAACTACAAAATTAGAAGTTTGAGGACCTTTATACATGTGAGGCTGAGACCAAAGGATTCTCATGGCCCCAGGGTAAGGATGAAGACAGGGGCATGGGTGCAGGTTAGAGGTCCCACAAGAGGCATGGGTGTTATCTCCAAAGGCCTCAGGGAATTGGCAAAGAAGTGTCCCACTCTTAGATTAAGGGGACACAGGCCTGCTTGCCTTGGTCAGAGGGAGTTCTGTGATAATATTCTGCAGTCCAGAAGTGCAGTCTGACCTGGACTCTTACCCTGGGGCCCAGGGGACAGGTATCGTGGACTGATCGGTGTCTGAGGCTCCCACAGGGGGGCAGTGTGACAACTCAGAGGCTCTCCAAGGAGAGGGCACAGAAGTGCCAACCTTCCTTCCTCCCTTGGACCATCTGTCCTGTACCACCAGCCACCCGCCCCGCTTCCTCTGCCTTCCCGGAGTTAGTGAGGGCTGCCCACCAACCCCCACGCATGGAAACGGAAACTCTGATGTTTCCCTCTCTGCAGCTGGAAGGCTAAGAGCAGTTTGTCTGGCTATCTCGCCCAGAGTCCCACCCCTTTAAGTACAGGTGTCCAGGGTGGAAACATGGAAAGTGGAACGGGGAAGGGACTGGCTGGTAGTACCCGTGGCCCTGGTGGGGCTGGCTTTGCCTCTCTCAGTGCCTTAGGTTCCATTTGCAGTCCCAACAACCAGCACAAGGAGGCGCTACCGCCCTGCAAACCCTGCCCCGTGGGTCTTGTACAGGGAGTGGGCATAGCCAGAGAGAGTGGAGTGTGTTCTCTAAGTCCCTTACCCAGCTTTTCTCCACTCCGAACCTACGTGCAATCTAGTGCAGGGATGAGGTAGGGAGACCTCTGGAGCACAGACCAGCAAAGCGGAGAAGAGAGTTTGGAGAATCTGACATAGAGCTTAGAGGGATATAGGGAAGCGAGGCCTCCTGGCTGGGCCCTCCAGGTAAGGGTCTAGGCTGTGGGCTGGGCCTATGGGATTATAGGCATGAGCCACTTTATTCTTCTTTAATATTGTATTGGCTATTCTGGGTATTTTTGCCTTTACACATAAATAGTCAATGAACTACTTTGGGCCTCAAAGTGCAACCCGAAGGCTGGGTATTTCAGGAAGAATTGGGTCAACACAACCTGATACAAACCACTCTCAGATTAAGAGCAGGCAGGGAGGCCGGGCACTGTGGCTCACGCCTGTAATCCAAGCACTTTGGAGGCCAAGGCAGGTGGATTACCTGAGGTCAGGAGTTCAAGACCAGCCTGACCAACATGGTGAAACCCCGTCTTTAAAATAAATTAATTAAAAAAAAAAAAAGCAGGCAGGGAGTGGAGAGTTGACACCTAAGGGGCAGAGAATGGAGCCTACAGGGTCAAAGTTGGTGTTCTGGAGGTATACTTTTTTTTTTTTTTTTTTTTAAATGAGACAGAGTTTCACTGTTGTTGCCCAGGCTGGAGTACAATGGCGCGATTTCGGCTCACTGCAACCTCTGCTTCCCGGATCAAGTGATTCTCCTGTCTCAGCCTCCCGAGTAGCTGGGATTACAGGCATGAGCCACCATGCCCCACTAATTTTTGGGGTATAAACTTCTTTACCTCAATAGTTTTCTTTTAAAAAAAACTTTAAAAGATTGAGATAATGGTTGGTCTGAAGGTAGTGAGTTACCTCAACTGATTGCTCACAGTCAGTTACAGGTCCAACTCCTTGTTCTGTTCCTTCTCCCCTTCTTACTACTGCACTTGACTAATCAAAAATAAATAAATAAATAAAGTAAAATATGCCATGAAAGGCTGGGCAAGGTGGCTCACGCCTGTAATCCTAGCACTTTGGGAGGCCGAAGTGGGCAGATCACGAGGTCAGGAGTTCGAGACCAGCCTGGCCAACATGGTGACACTTCATCTCTACTAAAAATACAAAAAAAAAAAATTAGCTGGACATGGTGGCAGGTGCCTGTAACCCCAGCTACTCAGGAGGCTGAGGCAGGAGAATCATTTGAACCCAGGAGGCGGAGATTGCAGTGAGCCGAGATTACGCCATTGCACTCCAGCCTGGGCAATAAGGAGAGACTCGGTCTCAAAAAAAAAAGAAAGAAAAGAAAAGCGAGGCTAGAACCTGTTTTCCAGTGGCTGTGATTGGGTCGGTATTATGAATTATAATAATTCATTGACAGAACTGTACTATCACCTTGTACGAGACAGCAAGATTGTGTGATCTACTCACAGTGGCTGTCATCATTTTGGACTCCAGAATGGGAAGACTGGTCTGCACATCTGAATGTACTAACTCACAGAACTCCAGGAGACATTACTGAATCCAGGAAATACAGTCAGGGCAGCCATACTCCTAGCATAGAGTCAAGTGCTGAACAGGTGAGGAGAGCCTTTTGGGAATTGATCTTGCTCTCTGGCCTGGTGCTACATGTCTCTGGAAGCTGGGCAATTAATAATATCTTTGACAAACCAAAGTGAGATGAAGCCTGTTGCGTGTGTATGAATCTGCTAGGCCTTCTGACATGCCAGTCTTTTTTCTCAGCTTTGTGGTCAGCCTGGCTTTGCCTCACCCAGACCCCATCCTGTTCCAAGTCAGGGAAATGCCCCTAGCAGGAAATTGAGTGAGTGAGCAGGATGTGACCTGTGATGAGGCAGCTCCCAGACCTGGCCTGGTCCCTGAGTCAATGAACTATGAGCATTCAAAGGAAGCCCTTCCGCCCATTCACTACTTCCACCGCCTCTTCTGTCACCTCTGTCGTCCCTCCCTTCCTAGGTGTAGGTCTTTGGGAGCAGGGAGCTGTTCTTCTCCTCCTCTAGGTCACAAAGGAATAAGAGACTCTGGGGGCAAATGGCCTCAGCATGGAGGTAGAGGAAGCTGCTCCTTGGGGATGCCAGTGACTACTGTGGCCAGGGGGTGGCCAGTGATCTTGCTGTGGAGCCCTTGGGGCTAGGACTAGTGGCAGGGGAGGACAGAGGGGTCTGGGTCTGACTGGGGAAGGCTAGCCTGGAAGTAGCTGAGCCATCGGCCCTGGGCCAGGGTGGAAAATATGTGTGTGAGCTCAGTTGGAAGGTGGCTTCTGGCCAGTCAGGCCTGCCTCCCTTCCAGGCCCTGGCTGCCCAGCCCCTTGCAGGCGGCCTCCAGCCTTCACACTTTCACAAGACTGAGAGAGGAGGGCAGAAAACCCCAGGGCTGGGGCTAGGTGTGTAGACTTGAGCTCTTAAAACAGGTGTACTCAGATTGGGGTGGTAGGTAGGAAGCAGGTACAGGAGCCACAGGACGATGGAGCAGCCTTGGCTGGGGTTTCCTTGGGGCCTTTGGGAATGGGTGCCACCCCTGAAGACCTCCATCCCCCAGGCCCTTGCACACAGACATTCACCAATCCCACCTTCCCTTAGCTGCTGCCACTGTCTCACTCCGTCCCTTTGGTTTCTGAGTCTTGGTGCCACCTTCCTTCCCTCAGAGTACGGCTCCTGTCTCCAAGAAGGGAGGTGATGGGCTGGCAAAGTGGGGTCCTTTTCCCTCTGCACTCCTACACCCCATGATATTGCTGCACAGTAAGCAAATACATATGTGCTGACAGATCCCCAGAACACACGCTACTGTTAAGACGCCCAGCTACACAGGGTCCACACTGGAAGAGACACCCAAGAGATTGCCAGGATCTGCCAGTACAGAAAAGGAAACAAATACATTGGAAAGATCCAGGTTTTAAAGCTGAGCTAAGAAGCTGTGACACTGACCAAGTCATTTATCTTTCTGGGCCTCAGTTCCCTTATTTGTAACATCAGGACAATATTAGTGCTTGTGTCATTGTGTGTTATAAGGACCTCAGCAAATGTTAGTTTCACCATTGCTGGAAGGGAGGGAGGAATAGAGGGGAAAGAGACGGCTAGAAAGGCCGGGTGCAGTGGCTCACGCCTGTAATTCTAGCACTTTGGGAGACTGAGGTGGGTGGATCACCTGAGGTCAGGAGTTCAAGACCAGCCTAGCCATCATGGTGAAACCCCATCTTCAAAAAAACAAACAAACAAAAAGACAACTGGAAAGTCTGTCAGATTGTGGGGAGAAGGCCCTGGGGAGGGACAATGAAGGACCAGCAGAGCTAGCCAGATTGTGTTTTGGGGTCTGGAGGGGTGTGGGGGCATCTCTGTGCCCAGTCTTCTCTCCTCTAGAGGTCTTGGTTCCTCTTAGATCTTCCCTTTCCTTCCCACTGACCCAGCGCCTGGCTGGCAGCCCTGGAGTCATGGGCCCAGCTGGTGCCAGGAGTCCTGGAGAAGGAGAGGTGATGACAAGGGAGTCCGTGGCCCCCCTCCAAATGTGTGGGGTGCAGTGGTGGGCAGAGTTCTGCCCCTCCTTGGCCCTTGCCCCCAGTCCAGCTTCTCCTTAATAGCAGCTTTCCTGGGTTCTGCCCAAACCTCCTTGCAGATTCCCCTTGGCTCCCTCCTGGCTGCTCCAACTCACAAGTGCTGCTTTCGAATAAAGGAACTTGGAACCATAGAAACTGGGTCAGGCCCAAAGGACAAATCAGGGTAGGGCCAGTGAAAGCAGAGTTTGCAGGTCTTTCAGAAGCCACAGGGCCCTCTGCTCTCCCCTCACCCCAGCCTGACCTGGCGGTTCACTCAGTGGGAACTTGTGATCACTAAGGCACCTCCCAGGTTCCCCCGGCAGCCTCACTGGGGTGGATCTGGCAGGCCAAGGCACGTCAGAAGCACGGGACGCTGCCGCCTCCACCCCGAAATTCTCTCTGCTGGTGAAGCTTGTTTTTTTTAAAGCCAGTCAAATTTAGCGGCTGGGGGGTGGGGTGGGTGGTTTATAAGCCCATCTTCTACCTCTTCCCCCTTTGTCTCTGGTCCTCCATTCCCATCTCTCCCCCTTGGCTCCAGAGAGCATCTTGTGATTCCAGAATCAGGGCCAAACAATTTCCTCGTGATGGGGAAACCGCACTCCAGCTCGGGAGCCCTAGGCTCCCCCTCCTCTTCCCTCTGGCAGTCCCCCCCACCCTAGGCTCCTCCACTGGCTCCAGCTGTGTTTTGCAAAACTCCCACTGGATAACATCTGTAATTGCCTCCAGATGTGGACCACGAAAACACAGAGGGGCCATGAGCTCATCTTTGAGTTCTTTGCCACATGCACAGACCCTACCACCCTCAGATGCCCCTGACTTCCCCTGCCACCTTCTCAAGGTCCCCATCCCCTCCTGTAAGGGTGGTAGGGAGTTGGTGTCCAACTCTACTGAGACACACAGACTCTGCCAAACAGCTGTTGTCAGGGGAGGCGCAGGAGGCCAGGCGTAGGGTCAGGGTTCCTGGCAGGCAGGAAGGTGGGGTACCCCTTCTGCCAAAGCAATCACACTTACTAGCCCTGAATAGCAGCTGGATAGACTGACTGACACAGTTGGAGCCAGGACTCTTCGAGGCAGGCGGCAGAGGGGGCCTGGGCTGGAGCCCAGGGTGGGTGGGCTGGGTGGAGGCAGGAAGGGAAGGGGGGTGAAACAAAGGGGCTGCTCTCCTCCAGCTGAGCTGACTCAGCACTGAGCAGATTCCTCCCTCCAGGCTGGTTTCGGAGGAAGGGTGGGTAGATAGCCTGGGAACCCTGTCTGGGGCAGCAGTCTCTAAGGAAAGAGGAAGGAAAGCCTTGTTGTTTTGCCCTTCTAACCTGACCATCGTGGTTCTTCCGGGCAATTGGGATGAGATCTCTGTTTGGCCAGAGACGGCTGCTCCTAATAGGCCAGCAGCAACACCTTTCTCTCTTTCCCCCGTTTCCTTCTGTCTTAGCAGCAGAGCCCCAGGCCTGGAAGAGGCTTCTTAGGTCCTGAGGGCTTGGATGAAGGACCTGCCACTGAGCCCAAGGCTGAGTATGATGATGGGAATCCCCCTGCCTCTGGCAGACAGGCAAGAGGAAACTGAGGGTCTGTGGGTGGATCACAGGACAGGGTAATGCAATTTAGGAAGATTTTCCAAGTGGCCTCAGCTTGACCACTTCCTCTTGTCTCTAGCCTTGAGTCTCAAGGCTGCCTTTTAAGCCAGGTGGTGGGAGAGCAGCTGAGCTCGTCAGCCACCCCGCTGTGCCCTATGCGTATGCCCTGCTCCCCAACTCTAGCCCCTGAATCCCTTTAGTCCACTAAGAATAAACATACTCCTTTATAAAAAATGCCA
Organism: Cacajao melanocephalus; assembly: GCA_963573385.1. Classification (NCBI taxonomy): domain Eukaryota; kingdom Metazoa; phylum Chordata; class Mammalia; order Primates; family Pitheciidae; genus Cacajao; species Cacajao melanocephalus. Next base: position 45,199 of record CAUYLG010069077.1, on the reverse strand, counting down.
AAGCCCCACTTCACGGAAAACGCTGCTCATGATGTGTGCCCTCCCCTCGTCCAGCTCCTCTCACCCACAGCCCATCACCTTCTACAGAGCTCAGCCACACAAGGAATGTGAAACACGATTTATTCTTTGTGGAAAGGTTGAACAAGGTCAAAATTGTCCTTAGAGGGCACCGACCCAGCCCCGCCCTGCAGGTTCCTGGGGTCAGACGACTCTGCCCCCCCGCCCCCACCCCTCCCCATGCCCCTTGTTAACAAAAAGGAACGATTTGAATGCAATTCATATATAATAATTATAATAAAAATATACATTAGGCTGGGCATGGTGGCTCATGCCTGTAATCCCAGCACTCTGGGAGGCTGAGGTGGGCCGATCACAAGGTCAGGAGTTCAAGACCAGCCTGACCAACATGGTGAAACGCCATCTCTACTAAAAAAGTAATACAAAAATTAGCCAGGCATGGTGGTGCTCTCCTGTAATCCCAGCTACTCAGGAGGCTGAGGCAGGACAATCGCTTGAACCCGGGAGGCAGAGGTTGCAGTGAGTCGAGATCACGCCACTGCACTCCAACCTGGGTGACAGAGCAAGTCTCTGTCTCAAAAAAAAAAAAAATACATTAAACAAAACAAAAACACGAACAAGACAGAAATCTAGCCGAACTGCCAGCACCGTTTACCCCATTTCCCCCACCCCATTCCCCGCCCCGCCCTGACATCCCTCTCCTCTTGCTCCCTCCACTGGATCTCACTCTCCCAAGTCCCCAGTACCATGGCCACCACCTGTGGCCCAAGGAGACTTCAATGGATGGGCTGGGAGGGGGAGTGAGAGGGCAGGCCACCGGTGAGACACGCGGAGGGGTGCTGGCGCCAGGGAAGCTCGGGCCCAGCCTAAGCGAGCCTCAGCTCCTGCCCCTCTCTGAGGTGGTGAGCAGGCTGGGACAGTGCGGCCAGCCAGGCCCTGCAGCCTCTCATCAAGGCCCTCGTGACTCCTGTGTGTGCCTTCTCTGCTCCTTTCTCTGGGCTGCCCCACCCTTCCCCTCCACGCTGCCTGGGCAGTGAGGACAGGGACCAAGAGGAGCAAGTGTGCCTTCCTCAGGTCCTTCCTGAGAGCTCCACAGCCTACCCTGTGGCCCCCTGCTTGGCTTGGCCTGGCCTGCCTGGCCCCAGCCCTCCAATGCTGCTGGACATCCTCATTTTCCCTTTTGGTCCCATCCTGCCCCCTCTGGCTGCTCTGTCCTTGGGCCTCAGCCCCAGCTGCCTGAGTTTGGGCAAGGTTCTTTCTCTGTGGCCTTCAGGGTCACACCCAGGGCTCTGACCTGGGCTTCTCTCCCTGGCCTCACTATACCCTGACAGCTGCACCCCTGGTTTTAGCTCTTCTAACTGAAAGCCCCATCCAAGGCTAACAATTGAGAGGCATAGGGCTGCTAAGGGCTTCTTCTACCCCTTTAGTCCCCAACGGCTCAGGCTCCTTCCTCGGAAGCTCCCTGGGGTAGGTGAGGCAGAGGCAGATCTCCGAGGAACTTGATTAAGCAATGAAGACCCTCTCTGAGTTTTCCTCCCAAGGTTTTAGGGTGGCTAGGCAGTCCCCACCCTCTCACACTGTCTCAGGGTCTCTACTCCCAACAAGATTAGATTCCTTTTACCCATTAGAGTAGTGAGAGGGTGCCAATTGGGTACACCTGGGGCTTTTAGGGCTGGAGTGCCCAGAGCCTCCTGAGGTCAGAGTTCAGAGGTTAAGGTATGTCAGGGGATGGAAAAGGAGCAGATGACCCCATTTGACCTTTACCAGCGAGGTCTGCGGGTCCTGCCTTCAAGTGCAGAGCCCCCAACACATTCAGATGGGGATGGACAGACACAAAGCTACAGGGTTCCGCTGAAGGGCAGAGGCTGGACGGGGGCCATCCTCTCACTCAGCCCTCAGAGGACTCATCTAGAGAAGATGCAATGCCGGGGCAGGGGGGAGGGGTCAGAGTGAGGGAGGCCAGCCAGGGAACAGAGAGAAGCAAGGAGGCTGTGGGGAGAGGGCTCGGGACGGTGGGAGCAGCCCACCCACCACCACCTGCTGCCACTGGCCTTCAGAAGCAAAGTCCTTGTGGTAGGAGTGGGCAGGCCGGGGGTGGGCGTCAGACCTTGTCCAGCAGGGAACGCTGGCAGTAGAGCAGTCGCCTGGGGGTCCCATGGCGTCTGAAGAAGAAGATCGCGAGGCCCACCGCCAGCACCAGGAGCAGCAGCAGCACGGGCAGCACCACAGCAGCCGCGCTCACTGCCCCGCTGCCCTCCTCGTCCACCTCGATGATGATCACCTCTGTCTCCTCCTCAGTCCCCTCATCCGGCCGGCCTCCCGACGGGCAACCCATCCAGTCCCGCAGGGCTGACTTGGGGTAGCCCGGTTCCACCTTCAGCTTCTGGTTGTTGAATTTCCAGTATTTGTTCCCCTTGTAGAAGTAAGTGAAGACTGCAGGGGTGAATCAGAATGAGGTAAGGAAGGAACAAAAGTTTGGGGAGGAGCCAAAGGGAGGAGGGGAGCGACGAAGCTCTGTAAATTTGAGGGCAGCTGAGCTCCCCTCCACCTTCCTGAGCATCAGCTTCCTCAGTTGTAAAATGGGGGTGCTTATGGCCGGGTGCAGTGGCTCACATCTGTAATCCCAGCACTTTGGGAGGCTGAGGTGGGCAGATCACGAGGGCAGGAGTTTGAGACCAGCTGGGCCAGCATGGTGAAACCCCATCTCTACTAAAACTACAAAAAATTAGCCAGTCATGGTGGTAGGCACCTGTAATCCCAGCTACTCAGGAGGCTGAGGCAGGAGAATTGCTTGAACCTGGGAGGGAGAGGTTGCAGTGAGCTGAGATCAAGCCACTGCACTCCAGCCTGGGCGACAGAGCAAGACTCCGTATATAAAAAAAATGGGAGTGCTTATAGTACCAGGGTGGAAAGTGGTAGGGATGAAAGGGCACCATGCATGGAAGCACCCTAGCCCAGCACCTGGCATGTGGTTTATCATCACCATTGTTTTCCACACAGCACTCCCTGAAGCTTTCTTCTCACTCTTCCTCAACTCCCTATTCCCATCATTCTCTCAGCGACACCTTCCCTTGCCCCTCTCACCTTCATCGCTGCCCATGAATGACCCTCTGGGAGACTCTGGGATCCCTTCCCAGACTTTGATGTTCTTGGGGTACTCGCTGTCCACTGCCCTGAGCTCCTCGTTGAAACGGTAGTACCTGGGGAAGGAGAAAGGAAGGGCAGTGGCTGGACAGGGGGCATGTCCTCAGTGGGCGGCAGGACCCAGACTGAAGTCACCAGTGAGCAAAGGATAGCTCTGTGGACAGGGTGGGGACAGGGCTTTTGAGTAATGAGGGCCTGCTGCTGAAAGTGGCGGAAGGTGGGGGTGGAAGGGAGGGCCCAGGCTGCAAGGAGCCACCAGCAGCCCTAATGACAGTGCCTGGCTGCTGGGGCGGAGGCACAGAGCTGGGGACAGGAGGCGTCAAATGACCAGGTCTGAAATGACGACCCGGTCACATCCCACTCACACGGTGCCCAAAGGAGGCTGCCCATTTCTAGGCAACAGCAGAGGCTCACTCAGCTCCTTCTCCAGAGAAGCATCTTGGGGGTAAAGTGGGTCTTTCTCCAGAACTGAGGGAACTTGGGGTGGTGGCAGTTTCTGAGGGAGGTCTGGGGTTAAGGGATTGAGGTCTTACTTGTTTCCCCGGAAGAAGTAGGTCTTTCCATTGGGCATCCAGAAAAGAGCAGCATCAATCCTGTCGGCAGGCAGCCCTCGGCCCAGCTCTTTAATGTGCTTGGGGTAGCCAGGTTCCAGGGACGCCTCATCAAACACCCAATGCTTGTCTCCTGGGGAGGAGAGGAGGGAAGTGTCTGGGTTCAACTGGGGCTCTAGGGACTTTAGAGGAAATCAGTTCCTCTAGGGAGACCCTCCTCACTCCCAAAGCTAAAGTGGAGTGCTTGGTTACCTTTGAAGAAGACGAATTTGCCATCCTTCCTCTCATAGGCAGTGTTGATGGATGCAGGCAGGCCCCGCCAGAATTGGCCAATGGGCAAGGGATATCCATCCATTACTTGGTTATTTCTCACCCGCCAGAACCAGCGCTCCTGGAAGCCAGTCAATGCAGGAAGAGTCAGTCCATTACGTCTTGTGGTTTAGATTTCTGATGCAGTCCCCAAAGCTCCCCCACTGCCCTTTGTTCCTCAGTTTTAGTTTTCAGTCTGGCTGTTGCCATTCCCACCCAGCCTCCCTACCGTAGAGCCCTTTTGTCTCCCAAACCAGCCCACTTCTTCCTACCTTGAAGACAAACATCTCCCCTCGGAGCATGGCCACGGTGTCAAAGTTCCCATCACAGATGTTGGGCCCATAGGTGGGTTTTTTAGGCTTATCAGGAACAGAAGGCTGGGAGGTGGTCCAGGATTGAGGGGGCATCTTGGTGGGAGACGCTGACTCACTCCCTGGGACAGAGAACACAAGGGGCACTTCAGACTTAGGAGGAGAGCAGGGAGGGAAGGGCAGACAGATGGCCAGACAATACCGTTGGAAAGGTGTGGATGGGCTTCTAGGGGAGGCTGGAGGAACCAACTGGGAGACGACAGAATAGGTGGGCTCAAAAGCGGAGCCAAGAGAGGCAGGGTCAGGTTGGCAGGGGGCAGTGCGGAGTGTGTAGGGCATGAAAGAGGGAAAATGCGAAGACCAGGAGGGAACAAGGAGCAGTGGAGGGAGCAGGCGTGGGTGTAGACTACTCGCCATAAAGTTGCTGGATGCCCCGGCGGTCATCATCAGGCAACACAAAGTTCTCTGTGTCCATCCACTGGTAATAGGGTGCCATGATGGCCGAGGGGTCATTGGAATGCTCGAGCCCCAGTGCATGGCCTAGCTCGTGCACAGCCACCAGGAAGATGTCATTTCCTGGAGGGATGGGGACAGTTATGATGGCAGCCTGAATCCCTTCCCTCAGGCTCCCTGCTTCCCCACCAGAGGCTTTGGTTTCACCTCTGAGCCTGCTGCCCATGTTTTTAAACCAAAGTGACCAAATTCTGATGTCCAGCTTTTTATCTGGCACTTAAGGCACAGAGCCAGTCAGCAAGCTCCTCTGGGTGGAAGTGAGAGAGTGCTTGGAGGCAGGACTCCCATCCCAGGAAGACCTGTGTTAAGGGAAGCCAAGGCCCTTTCTAGTCCTCAGTTTCTCCCAGGAGTTAGACATGACATCATCTGGAAAAGTGGGTGACAAGGATGCTTTGAAGTCCTTGACTGGAAAGCCAGTCAGTGAGTGAGAGGAGGGACCAGATGTAAACAGCTCAAGACAGGACTCCTGTTTTTGTCAGAAGTTAGATCAGAAGATCTTTGTGGGCCTTTCTAGCCCTGAGATTTTGGGAGGAGGGGGGAGAACCACCCCTACAAGTGACTGTTGGCTTTTTCCAGAGTAAGTTCCAGGGATACTTTGCTCACCATCCAGATTCGCATTCCCGAGAGTCCAAGGCTCGGCAGAGTCAAAGTGGGTGTCCCCTCCAATGTTGGGGCCTGGGAAGTAGGCATGGGCCAGGAAGCCGCCCTCACCATCGAAGGGTGAGCTGTCGCCATGGAAGCCCTCAGCAAAGAAGATCATGATGTCGGCCTGCTTCTCATGGCCCTCACGGATGTAGGCATAGGGCACCTCACGGAAGCGCAGTGATGTGGCGCTCTCCCACACTCGGATCGCCTTGCGAATGGCCTCATAGGTGGCATACTCGCCCACCTTGGGGGTGTAATTCTGGATGCTGAGGTCCAGCCACGTGGGGAGAGGATGGGGTGTGTTAGGATAACGAGGGGCAACATTCTCCTTCCCTGCACTCTCCCAGGTCTGACTGTATTGCCCAGCCACTTCTGCCTGACCCAGCTCTTCCTGCTGCCTCATGCATGACCCCTCTGCTTCGAGAACAAGGGATCCCCAGGCTTTGGCTCTCTAGCATTGGGGTGCACCCTCAATGGCTGCACCTCTCTTCAGGGTGAGAACCATTTTCCTCCCCACTCTCAGGGACACTTCCCAGGAACTGAGGGGAGTAGGGTAGGAGGTCTCTGAGTCTCTGCATAAGCACAATGGATAGAGAACAATAACCAGATGTAAGGAAGGTGGCTTGCTTGTTGGACTCACCAGAAAGTGATTTCATTATGTTGCCATTTGACACTCTGGATGGCGTAGCGCTTCCTTCGAACATTGGCCTTGATCTCAGCCCCAAACTTGTCTGGAACACCACATCGGGGGCGCCTCATGGCCCTGGAGTGAGTTAGGGTGTGAAGATTGGGGTCAGTGCAGTGTATGAAAGAGAAAGGTCTCCAGCATCTGTGTTGGGTGAGACTTGCTGTGTGTCAGTGTGGAGAAAGGCCAAGGCTATGAGGTCAGGGTGAACACGAGAGGGTCAGGATCGGCACATGGGGATGAGGTATGGGTGGCACAAGCCAGGCATTCAGGTAGGAACATCTCTGGCGCCGGTGTTGTCAGTGGGTGCTAGGCAGAACTCCTGCCAGGGTCTAGCACTTACTTTACGGTGTCTGCATCAGCTTTGCCTGTTACTCGCAAGCCGTAGAACTTCTGCATGGCAGCGATGGCCTCTGAGAATGACTTGGGTGAGCGCTGTGTGTGGGTACGTAGGTCCCCGGGAGGCAGGTAGCCATACTGCTGTAGCCAGGCCTGTAGGGAAAGGGGTATGGCTTACAGTGTCCCCACCTGGCCCATGGGGTGCCTCTACTTCCCTCACAATGCCCAGCATACAGCCTCCGCTTGGTGAAGAAAGGCTGGTGGGCTCTCAGCTTGCCTGAACTCTGGCCCAGGCCCCAACAGGGCTTGTCCCCTCGGGTCTATGGGCCCAAACAGACTTTTGGCTGTAGCTCTCTTCAAAATGAGAGCCCTGGTGGTTTAATGGAGTTCTGAGATGTTTTCTTGGAGCTGTGATTCTTTCTAGCATTTTTCTCCTTCATGTCAGCATTCTTGCAAATATAGTATGTTCCACCTGGTAATGGGCTGTGCTTATGATGGGTGGGGAGGGGTATTGACAAGCTGAGTGAGCTCTACTATTGGGCTTCACATGAAGCCCTCCTGGAATGGGAGTGCCATGTCCCCAGGACCCTCACAGCTTTTTAGGAAGATCTTTTTAGAAAGGACAGAGGCCAGGTGAGGTGGCTCATACCTGTGATCACAGCACTTTGGGAGGCTGAGAAGGGTGGATCACCTGAGGTCAGGAGTTCGAGACCAGCCTGGCCAACATGGTGAAACACTGTCTCTACTAAAAATACAAAAATTAGCTGGGTGTGGTGGCAGGCACCTATAATCTCAGCTACTCGGGAGGCTGACGCAGGAGAATCACTTGAACCTGGGAGGTGGGGGATGCAGTGAGCCGAGACTGCACCACTGCACTCCAGCCTGGGTGACACAAGACTCCATCTCAAAAAAAAAAAAAAAAAAGACATCCAATTTTGGGGGACAGAAATAAGAAAAAAAAAAGGCAGGAGAAAAAGAGCTAACACTAAGGCTGGCCACTACAAGGGGAAACTGGGGACTTGGGATGTGGTAAGAGGTGTGGTCCAGCTGGAGCCAGGATCCTGCCACTGTCCTTATTCAAGCAGCATCTGGCCTATGGCTTAGAACCTAAAGGCCCATTTAAGATTCTCAGCAGAGGAAGTGGGAGTAGTGGTGGAGGAGGAGACCTGGTGACTCTATTTTATTTCAGTTATGTTGTGAATTGGTTAGAATATAAATGCTGGCATATTGCCTTAAATTAATGTTAGGTTTTTGGTGTTTGATTAAAAGGTACACACACTGCAAAGCCCCGTTGAGGAGAAAGTCAGCCTTTATTGTAAGAACAATGGAGTATTTTCCTAAAGTCTCAAAAGTAAAACAAGCCAGGCCGGGTGTGGTGGCTCATGCCTGTAATCCCAGCACTTTGGGAGGCAGAGGTGAGCGGATCACCCCAGGTCAGGAGTTCGAGACCAGCCTGTCCAACATGGCAGAAACCCTGTCTCTACTAAAAATATAAAAATAAACTGGGCATGGTGGTGGGTGGCTGTAATCCCAGCTACTCCGGAGGCTGAGGTAGGAGAATTACTGAACCTGGGAGGCCAAGGTTGCAGTGAGCAGAGATCGCCAATGCACTCCAGCCTGGGCAACAGAAAGAGACTGTCTTAAAAAACAAATTAAACAAGCCAAGTTATAAATGAAATATGAAGATGCTTGGATTCTTTTTTTTTTTTCCTTTTTGTGGAGAACGGGGTCTTGCTATATTGCCCAAGCTGATCTCAAACTCCTGGGCTCAAGCTATCCTCCTGCCTCTGCCTCCCTAAAAGCTGGGATTACAGGCATGAGCCACTGTGCCCAGCAATGCTTGGATTCTTTTATGGGAAGAAGACACCACCTAGATAGGTCTAGTCCCTGCTCCAGCTTTTCTTTCTTTCTTTTTGAGATGTTGTTTTGCTCTTCTTGCCCAGGCTGCAGTGCAATGGCGTGATATTAGCTCACCACAACCTCTGCCTCCCGGTATCAAGCGATTCTCCTGCCTCAGCCTCCTGAGTAGCTGAGATTACAAGCATGTGTCACCATGCCTGGCTAATTTTAGTAGAGATGGGGTTTCTCCATATTGGTCAGGCTGGTCTCAAACTCTCGACCTCAGGTGATCTGCCCGCCTTGGCCTCCCAAAGTGCTGGGATTACAGGTGTGAGCCACACCGCGCCTGGCCCAGCTTTGTTTTCTTAGGGAGTTTGGGAAGGGGCTGCAGGTTTCCCAGGATGGGAGCCTGGAGGCGAGATGAGGGAGGCTGCTGTTAGGTCCTGCATCCCCTATCCAAGGTCATCAGGATGGATCTCCACATGGTCCTTCACCTCTGGGCCCAGGCCCTGGTGATGGAGCAGTAGTCTTGCATGGGGACTGGGGGTGACTCAAGAGCAGCTGACTGGGGACCTAAGCCCACAGGGGCAAGAATTGCAACATGGTTCTGGGAAGTGATCCCCCAAGGCTGATGGGAGATAGACCCGAAATGTAAACAACCCAGCCTTTTCCCAGCCAACAGTTCTGGCTAGAACAACCCTAGCACCACCTAGCTCTGAGGCTCTGAGAGCCCCTCTTCAGGGGAAGAGGAAGGGGTGACATTTAACCTCTGGTATACCAGAGGGGAGCCAAGCAGGGCACTCCACTCCCGGGCTGCTCTCAGGGAGCTGCAGGCTCGCCCTGACCTGTTCTGGCTGATGCCACAGCCAGTGCCTGGGGAGGCGTGCTGTGGCCTGTGCCTCCCTGTGCCTAACTATGCAGGAAACGTCCTTTGCCCCTAGCCTCACCTGTAGGATAAACACACCCAAGCTTATGACCCTTGGTTAGGGGAAGGATGGGAGTGTTCTACTTCTGGCACTAGAAGGCAGGAGAACTGAGGCCAGGCCCCCTCAACCCACAGAGAGCAAAGCTGAGAGAATTCACCTAGAGTAGAGGCAGAAGGGAGGGCAGCACAGAGGTGGGGAGAATCCACATCCAGGATCTTTGAGGGAAATCCCCTCTGGAATCTTTCGAGAAGCTAGGCAGGTCTAAATATTCACACCCACAACCTCCACCCCATACCCTGGGGTGAAAAATGAAGGCTTAGTCAAGTGAGAGACTTCCCTGGAGTCCAGAGAGCCACAAGGCCTGGAAGGAAGTGCCCCCAACCCTCTCCTCCCCCTAGGCCTAGGCAAATTTCTTTCCTCACAGAGACTATGAGGTCGAAACCACAGAAGAGAGGACTCTTGTGTCTGCGGCTGGGTGGGAGGAAGGGCCCAGCGCCAGACATGCCAAGGGGAGGAGAGGGCTGTCCTGGAGCTGGTGCAGGACTTTAGGGGCCTGGTGGGAGGGACCTGGCTGCATGAGGCCTGCACCACCCCAGCTTTCCCTCCACACCGGCCTGGAGAAAAAAGCAACTGTGTTGGGTCAAAGAACTCAGTTGGCTGGCTTTGTATTTGTGAATGAGAGATGCAAGGTATCCCCCTAGGAGAAAGTTAACTGAACACCTCCCACCTTGGCTTAGGAGTCCTGTGGAGGGTGGGGGGACCTCCAGCTCTGCAGAAGGCCCTGGATCCTAGCCTCAGGGGCTGCTCCCCCCTCCCTTCTAGAAGCAAATGGTGATTCTGGCACTGGGACCGCCCATGACCCACTTAAAACGGAGCCAGGGCTGCCGCCCCTCTGGGCCTAGCAGCGCAGGGGAGGGAAAAAAGGCAAGGCAGCAAAGTTGGCGGTGGGCAGCTCCCCAGATGCCAGGCTCGTTTTGTTAGGGGCGCTCCCTTCTAGGTCTCAGAGGACTCTAGGCTGAGAGTCCTGAGAGTCTGACAAGAGGATGACTCCTCCTCCCGGCAGTCAGGCTCAGCCTTCAGCCCCAGGGCAGGTTTTTACTCTCCCTGGTCTCTGAGCACTCCATGTTGCATCTTCCACCCCTATTCCTGGGGCCATACTTCTCCAGTAGGCCCCAGACCCTTTCAGGGACAGAGAGAGGAGAGTATTCTTTCCAGAGTTTTCTCCGGAGTAGTACCAGGGCGGAGGAAGCCAAACCCAGATGCCATCCCTCTTCTGGGGCCCTTCCTGGCCCCTCCCGACCGCACCCAGGCCCTTGCCAGGCTGAGTGGGTTGAGATGGCCCAAAATAAGAAGCTCATTAAATCCGTCTCCCACCTTCACCCCAAAATAAGAGAGAGAGAGGAAAAACCTCCTCAGACAACTCCCACGCAGCTTCCTCTGGGGACCGGTGGGCCACCGTCTGGGCCGGGGTGTGTTGGGGGGGGTGCCCAAGCCAGCCGCGGGGACGCGTGAGGGCGCCCCGGGCGGGACCCTCTCCCCACTCCCTGAGTGATGCCCCCAGGATCCCTGCAATTAACACAGAAAAACAATTAACAACAAAATAGGCCTGAAGGCGCCGACGAGGGTGGGGATAGGAGGCGGCGGCGACGAGCGCCCGGCTCACAAGGAGAGCTTTGTGTGCACGGAAACGCGGCCAGCTGCCGGCGCTGCGACCCTCGACGCCAGGGATGCGGGTGGGGACATAGCGGGGTCCTGTCGGGAAGACGGAGGCTGTGGCCCTGGACGCTCGGCCGTCCACCCTCGACCCCACCTGGCCGCGGACGCGTCCGCGGAGGTCCTGGGCCGCCCGGGGAGGCCGAAGCACCCATCGGAGGGCGCGCTGGCGGGAGAGCGCTGGAGAGCCGGGAAGTCGAAGAAACAACAAACTCTCGCACAGGACGAGGAGCCGGGACTGCGCGGGGTTTGAGCGGAGTCCAAATGTTTATCAGGCGGTTCCAGAGCTGAACACAGAGCCCAAGGGAATTGGGGAAGTGGGAGTCCGCCCCAGCTGTAAAGTTCTTCCAAGGAATGGAAAAAAAGAAGGAATGGTAAAGAGAGTCGGCGGCGTAGGGGGTGGGGGCAGCTGATTGGAAGCGGGCAAAAGTTGGATCGATCTGGAAGTTTGGAGACGAAAAGGAGAAAGAAAGGGAAGGGGAATCTTGCGGGCCCGAGCAGCCGAGATCCCAAAAGCTCTCCTCTCCAAATAGGGGCTGTCCCCTTGGAGACCCCCGGGCTCGCCTCCTGACGGGCACGACTCCGGGAAGGGCCGGGGGAGCTCACTTACTTCGGGGCTGAAGCTGCTGCTTTGGGCTGAGCCGAGGGAGGCGAGCGCGGTGCCGAGCGTGAGCAGGGGGAGCAGAAGACAACGGGAGGGTCGTGGGGCGGGAGACATGGTCCGAGACCGCCGGGTCAGCTGGGCAGTGCGGGCTCCGCGGCGGGGCCCACGCCCTGGGGTCGCACCGTCACTCCCTGGGGGCGCCTTTGTCTTCGGTAGGCACTGAGTTTGAATTCCTAGAGCGCTGTCGACGTGGAGTTAAGGGGATTGTTCCTAAAAGTGCCTGTTTGCTCTTCTCCTCTTTAGCGTTTTTGGATCTTTCTTCTGCTTAGTCGGCGAACTGGGGTCTGGATCCCTCTCTCGCTCTCTCCTCTGGTCCCTCCCTTCTCCCGCAGCCTCTCCTCCGTCCCCGCCCCCCTAGTGCCCTCCTTTCCGGGTTGGGGACGTGGTAGTCAGAATCCAATTACAACCATTGCCTTTTTGTGGTGCAGAATGCCATCTGCAGGGGTTGAGGCCACAGTGGACAGCAGGGGGCTGTAGGGAGACCCAGGGAAGGGATGTGGGAGATTTTTCTCCCCATAAGCATTTTTTGGGTGGATTGATTCCTCTGGTATTCAGCATTTGTCGTGTCACCTAAGGATGGGAATTACTAGGGGGTACTTGGCTAGGGGCAACAAGGAGCTGAGAGCGGGATGGTGGTGGTGGGGTCTTCTTCCATGCCCATGAGACCTGCACTGGGAGAAGGGGCTTGTTTATTAATAGTTGGGGGGTTATCTCCTGGGCCCTGTAGACAACTATGTCCCTCCCTCTGCTGCTAAAAAATCCAAACTATAACAAACCCATCTACCAACAACAAACCCCACAACATTAGATCTGAGGCTTCATCCTTGTAGAAAGACAAAGGTGATTCCTTTGTTATTGTCATTTGTAATGTGGCTGTTCCTTTAATTGGAATTCGCTGGGAGGAAAAGGCCATGGGATCTGGGGGAAGGCAAATCAAGTTGGGTGAAATTATTGTAAAATAAGGGATTGGGAGTTGGGACTCCAGGGTTCCACCTCTACACTGAAAAAGGAGGCAATTCTTAAAAGAGTAGAATCGCCTTTGGGGACTTACTGGACTCAAAACAAAAGGTGGAGGTATGTAGGGAAGGGAGAGGACAGGATAAAGCTGACAGTGAGAAAGGGAGACAAGAGTTGAGAACTATATAGATTTGGAAAAGCAGCACAACAGAGCAGGAAAAGTGTGGGAGACAGAAAACTCGACCATCAGCGAAATCCAAGATCCAAGAATTGCATTTGGTCAGCGAGAGAGGAAAGAGGTTGGGGGCAGGGGAGAAGAAGGGAGAAGAAAGCAAAAGAAGGAATAAAAAAGGGTGGACAGAAATTAGGTCAGGTAGGAAGCTCCAGAAACCCTAAGGATTCAGGAAGTATCACACTTTTTTTTTTTTGAGATGGAGTTTCACTCCGTTGCCCAGGCTGGAGTGCAATGGCTCAATCTGGGTTAATTGCAATCTCTGCCTCCCAGGTTCAAGCGATTCTCCTGCCTCAGCCTCCTGAGCAGCTGGGATTACAGGTGCCCACCACGCCCGGCTAATTTTTGTATTTTTAGTAGAGAAGAGGTTTCAGTATGTCGGCCAGGATAGTCTCCATCTCTTGACCTTGTGATCTGCCTGCCTTGGCCTCCCAAAGTGCTGGGATTACAGGTGTGAGCCACCACCGCAGGCCAACATTTGCACTTTTGTGGCAGAAGAATGGAAGTCTAGTGCTCAGTATTGTAATGAAAACAAAGGTATTTGCCCTCACGTTCATGATTAATAAAATGAAAAGCTTTCTCAGGTCCTGTGGAGCCTCCAGGTTTGTGGGAGGTATATGGTGTGTGTTATTAAACAGGCACCTCCTCCATAGTGACTGAGGGCTGAGCCCTTAGGTAGGGCTTTCCTACACAAATGGGTTGGGAGTGCAGTCAGAACCATGGAGACCTCGGAACCCCACTCTTGGTAGAACATGCAACACTCAGGTAGGGTTCTTCCTACATCAGCCTTCCCAGTGGGGGTAACCTCCTGGACCACGTATCTGAATCTTAGGAAAACTGACACCAGATGCTTGCCAAGAAAGGGATCTTTCATGTTCACAGAATAGCTATTTTTCATAGTTGGGCCAGTCATATGGCCTACAAAGGAGGTAAAAATTTTAAAAGCCAGACTTAGCTGAACTGGAATGAAGCCAGGGATAAGGGCCTAAGCCAAGCCTCCCAGGCAGTGATCTAACAGCTTGTTCTTGGTGTCCCAGCTCTTTTGCTCTGAAGACAGATGGGGAATGTGAAGGCTCTCTTCTGGCTGGGATGAGGCATCTAGGTGATAGAAAAGAAATCCAGAGAGAGGCTGAGGAAGGGAGGCAGGAGTTGCTTTTTATTGACTTGGCCTCTTCAGTGAAGCCCCTTTGGGTTTAAGAACATTTTTCTGCTTCCTTTCTTCTTGCAGCTTCTGCTGCTTGAGCTGCCATGCCTGTAATCCAGTGTCCATTTCCTGTGACAGCAGTACAACTCGCCTCTGAAAGACAGGAAAACAGTGTGGATAATGTCTGGGGGTTAAGTGCTACACTACGTATCCTTTCACTCACAAATTCAGAGGTTTCATCTGGAAAATGGCACTGCTGACTCCCCAGTGGGAGCAAGTCCTGGCTTGGGAAGCAGAGGGAGAGAGCAAAATGTGCAGCAGGATGTCTACTACTGGTTCCAGCCCTGGGAGTACCCCACTCTGTTCTTCCCATCTCACAGTTCTATTAAAACCTTTGGCTGTTATTAATAAAACTCTGCACAAGGGGTACATGTTTGCTTAGGTGCAACACAGCTCAAGACAAATTATGATTTAAATGCTCTCCTTCCAGTTACACACAGGTAGCCCTGGCTGGTGCTCTAGCCACTTACTGCAAACTTCTCCCTTTCAGCTTTTCTTCGAAGCTGGCCTTTCATTGGGGAAGCAGGGCGGCCATCTACAAGTAGAAGTGAGAGAAAAGGCAAGTGTTAGAGACCTTGTGCAAATACTGTGATAGGAATAAGGCAAGAACCAATCTCTAACTTCTCTCTTCCATTTCATATACATTATAGCTTAATTATCCTAAAATAGGTCCCTCATCTTCAAGGGTGAGGTTCGATAACCCAGGATAACCCAGAATAAACTCGTAGGCATATTACTACTTTATTTCACTTAACTCTCATTAGCCTTGTATTTGGGGGTCTTCTGCAATGCGGAATCTACTGTTTTATCTTCAGAAACTCTTAAGCAATGTAATCACTGTTGTACTATGTATCTTTGCTAAATTCCATCCCATTCCACAATGAAATGCCCTCTTTTCCTTTTCTTCCAGCCAAATCTTCATCCTTAGGTCCACTCAGATCCTAATTTTCCCAGAAACTCTTCTAATCTCTTCAAGTCTACCAGGCTTCTCTTCTGAAAGAAGTGCTGATTGTTTAATATTCACCTATTTGCCTTGGGACATTTACTGTACTTTTCTTAGTGTTATTTAGCTACCTCAGGTCCTTTTGTAAAGGGGCAGAGTATTGAAATACTATTATTTTTGAGACAGGGTCTTGCTCTGTTGCCTAGGCTGGGGTGCAGTGGCACGATCCCAGCTTATCACAACCTCTACCACCTGGGCTCAACTGATTCTCCTGCCTCAGCCTCCTAAGTAGCTGGGACTATAGGCATATACCATGGTGCCTGGCCCTGAAATACTATTACTTAATTTTTAAAACGCCCATTCTTTTTCCCAGCTATACTTAAGTTACTTCGGTCAGGGACTGTGTCACTAGCTTTTGCTATTCATAGTATAGTGTAGGCACATAAGCATGTTAATAAAAATCCATAAATATTTGCTGATTTGCTGAAAAGATGCAGTATTTGACCCAAGTAGTTTATAGTGGAGATGAGGAAAAAGAACACTTATTTTCTGCTAAGAAAGAAACAGTGAAAACTCTGCCCAAAAGTTTGAAGGCAAGACAGAGGTGTTATTTATCAGGAAGGAGAACCAATATTGTGTATGCAGTGAGCTTTACATTGGTTGTTTCATTTTATCCTTATCAGAACTATATGAGATAGGTATTTTCTTACAGATATGGAAACTGAGACGAAGATAAAATTCAGTAACTTGTCCAAGACCACAAAGTTAGCAAGAAGAGAAGCCTGGATTAAGAATAAGGTCCATAGGCTGGGCGTGGTGGCGCACACCTGTAATCCCCGCACTTTGGGAGGCTGAGGTGGATCACTTGAGCGAAGGAGTTCAAGATCAGCTTGGGCAACATAGTGAGACCCTGTCTCTACTAAAAGTAAAAAAAAAAAAAAAAGCCAGGAATAGTGGTGTGTCTGTGGCCTGTGGTCCCACCTACTTGGGAGGCTGAGGTGGAAGGATTGCTTGAGCCCAGGAAATCAAGGCTGCAGTGAACTATGATCATGCCACTGCACTTCAGCCTGGGTGACAGGGCAAGACCCTATCTGAAAAAAAAAAAGGAAGAGAGAAAGAAAGACTCAGGTAGAGGCTGAGTGCAGTAGCTCATGCCTGTAATCCCAGCATTTTCAGAGACCAAGACTGGAGGATTGCTTGAGGCCAGCAGTTAAAGACTAGCCTGGGCAATATACCAAGACCTCGTCTCTATGAAAAAAAAAAGAAAAGAAGCAGGTACATGTAATTCCAGAGTCTTTCCAATAGTCCATACTACTACAAGGAGATGCCAGGCTTCCTACAGTAAATAACAAGTGGAAAAAATCTGCACCATCATCCTCAGTTACCAATTATCCAATTAAGCAAGATCATACTCCTAGAGAGTAACAATAGGGTATTAAATATTCAGATCTCTGTGTTGTCAAAGAGGACTGGCCTATGTTCTAGTCCTAGCTTTGCTATTAGCTAGCTGTATGATCACGGGCAATTCACTTCTGTAGGCCTGAAATTTCCTACTTGTAAACTGGAGTCTCATAAGGAGAGTGGGGAGTATCTTCAATTTCTCTAAGGTCCCTTCCTTCTAGGGCTAATATCTATTCTCCCTCTCTCTTTTGTAAGTAAAGGGAAAAGGCCTCCCTTCTGAAGGGAGCCTGCCATCCTTAGTCTTCATCCCTCTGAGATGCTTATATCTGCAGCTTTTCAAAGAGCTCTCCCTGCATTTGGTACCAAATACTGAAAATTCACTAACCACACTGAAAAGTGGTTCTTGATTTTAAAAAATCATGTCCCTCTTTGAAAAACATGGAGGTCTTGTCACTCTCTTCTACCCTGCCGGCCCCAAGAATTATCTCCTGCTTATCTCCATAAGGCAAGATCCTGTTTAGCTTTACTTTCCTTAGTGGAAGTGTAATCTACAAAATAACAAGAGGGCTTCTTTCCCAAATTCCGTTTTCCAAATAAAAAGTTCAACACTTCTGGACAGGTGTGGTGGCTCACGCCTGTAATACCAGCACTTTTGGAGGCCCAGCGAAGTAGGCGTATTGCGACCTCAGGAGTTCGAGACCAGCCTGGACAACATGATGAAACCCCGTCTTTACTAAAAATAAGTTAGCCGGACATGGTGGCAGGCACCTGTAATCGCAGCTACTCCGGAGGCTGAGGCAGGAGAATCGATTGAAACCGGAGGCGGAGGTTGCAGTGACCCGTGACTGCGCCACTGCACTCCAGTCTGGGCAACAAAGCGAGACTCCACCTCGGCGGGGTGGGGGGTATGGGAAGTTAAACACTATTTCCATTTGGACACGCCCCCACCTTGACAACCCCGGCTCCCCGTCCAGGGGCGTTCCCTCTGAGTGAAAATCTCCCCAGTGGAATTAACTGTCAGATCAGTGCTCACCCGCATATGACCAGTCTGGGAGCTCTGTAAGGGGCCCGTAGCCGGAGGGGTTGGCAGACAGTCCCTGCCTGGGTGGAGAAAAACAGATCTGTGAGGACCTAGCCCAGCTTCTGGTCCCCCAGGTCCCCTCATCCCAGCACTCACTGGAGTCGCCACTGGCTGCCCGCCCAAGCGGCCGCGCCGCAGTGCACCCTCCGGACACCTGCTGGGAAAACAGAACAAAGTTGAGGAAGAGGCCGCGCAGCCGGCTTGGAGGTCCTGTGTCCGTTCCCAACGGGCCCCCGAGTCCACGGTCCCGATACCCACTCACCGAAGAGAAGAGCCCTTAAAGCAGCCATGCTGAGTCGGAGTTGCCAGAGTTGCCGGAAGTGGGCGTGGCCTCGGTGGACGCGCGCGATGCTATAGGGGAAGCAGGAAGTAGCTAGCTTGAATCTGGTTTTTCAATCACGGGCTCCGCCATCTTGGGTCATCGTACGGAAGGAAGGACAAAACTGCGATCCAGGATTTTGAGGTAGAAACGAATTGTCGTTCAGCGCATGCATTCTCAATGGTGGTCCCATCCTCAGTGGAAGTTGTGTCCTCCCAGATTAAGCCGTTCAGAACAGTTCCCACAACCTCCCCACAGCGGTCTCTAGTCCATCGAAATTAATAGTAACTGATCTCAGAGGAGTAACATCCATTTCATTCTACAGATCCTTGTATCACTGTAACATAGTTTTTCTAGACTATGAGAAGTTATCAAATCGAGTTAATCAGAAATTGGGCCAGTCTGGGCAACATCGCAAAAACTCCCTCTCTATAAAAAAATTTAAAAATTAGCTGGGTGTCCGGGCGCACGCCTGTGGTCCCAGCTACTTGGGAAGCTGAAGTGGGAGGCTCGCTTGAGCCTGGGAGGCTGAAGGCTGCAGTGAGCAGAGATCATGCCACTGCATTCCAGCCTGGGTGACAGAGCGAGACCTTGTCTGAAAAAAAAATTCCACATAACAAGTGCTATAGTAGGAGTAGGAGAGTCTATGGAGAACAAAGTCAGACATCAATATCCTGATGGAACTCCCGATGTAAAAGAAACAAGACAATCAAATGATAACATACATTGATATTTTTTAGTGCTGGGAAAGGAAATACATGTTGTTTGTGAGTTTATAGTGTGAACTTGATCTAGAGTAGACCATCAAAGATGACTTTCCTGAGAAAGAGGTATTGTATTGCAGCTAAGATGTGACATTCCATTTTTATAAGTGCTACCAACACACATTGCTTAATATCCTTGCAAAAACCTTATGAGGTAGGTACTAGTAAGTGGCAAACCCAGATCTATGACTCCCCTCCTTTTATCACTTGCTATTCAGTAGTCTTGGAGAAGTCATTTATCCTTCATTTCCCAATTTTAAAAATACTTAATATGTTACATTTGTGAAAATGATCTGAATGTGATAATGTGAGTGAAAGTGCTTTATAAATCCTGAAACTCCTACAAAAGAGCCCATGAACTGTATGCCAGGTGTGAAAGGAAAATATCTTGGGCCTCTTCAAGCTGGGAACCTGGGAACCACTCAGGGCAAATCTGCCTCCAATTCTATTCAAAGTCACCTATCTACTCACAGAGATAGATGCATATTCTGATTATCTCTTCTGGAAAGATTTTCCAGAAACTCAAAATAATGCAAACATCTGTCTCTCACCTACGTGTGACCTGGAATCCCCCAGTGGAGGGGAGGGATCTTGCTTTGAGCTGTCTTCACCTTTCTGGAAAGAATTCATGTCTCCCTAAAATGCGTAAAACCGAGCTGTGCCCAGACCACCTTGGACACATGTCTTCAGGACTTCCTGAGATTGTGTCATGGGAGCGTCCTCAATATTGGCAAAATAAACTTTCTAAATTAACTGAG
Organism: Cacajao melanocephalus; assembly: GCA_963573385.1. Taxonomy (NCBI): domain Eukaryota; kingdom Metazoa; phylum Chordata; class Mammalia; order Primates; family Pitheciidae; genus Cacajao; species Cacajao melanocephalus. The sequence continues at coordinate 25,883 of CAUYLG010069077.1, read as the reverse complement.
ACCTGTCTCAAATTTTCAGGATTCACATTTTGGTAACCACAGGGGGATTCCGAGTGGAAATGCCCTTGACCTTTAAAAAAAATCTCCTATTGGCTGGGCGTGGTGGCTCATGCCTGTAATCCCAGCACTTTGGGTCAGGAGTTTGAGACCAGCCTGGCCAACATGGTGAAACCCCATCTCTACTAAAAATCCAAAAGTAGCCAGGCATTATGGCGCACGCCTGTAATCCCAGCTACTTGGGAGGCTGAGGCCAGAGAATCGCTTGAACCTGGAAGGCGGAGGTTGCAGTAAGCCAAGATCATGCCACTGTGACTGCACTCCAGCCTGGGCAACAGAGTGAGACTCTGTCTTAAAAAAAATAAAAGAAATCTCCTGGCCTGCTGGACGCGGTGGCTCACGCCTGTAATCCCAGCACTTTGGGAGGCCGAGGCAGGCAGATCACAAGGCTAGAATCAAGACCAGCCTGGCCAATATAGTGAAGGCAGATCAAGACCAGCCTGGCCAATATAGTGAAATCCTGTCTCTACTAAAAATATAAAAATTAGATGGGCGTGGCAGCATGTGCCTGTAGTCCCAGCTACTTGGGAGGCTGAGGCATGAGAATCACTTGAACCTGGGAGGCGGAGGTTGCAGTAAACCAAGATTGGGCCACTGCACTCCAGCCTGGGCAACATAGCCAGATTCCGTCTCAAAAAAAAAAAAAAAAAAGAAGAAATCTGAAGGGGTGAGGTGGCTCATGCCTGTAACCCTGCTGAGGCAGGCGGATCATCTGAGGTTGGGAGTTCAAGACCAGCCTGACCAACATGGAGAAACTTCATCTCTACTAAAAATACAAAAATTAGCCAGATGCAATGGTGGGCACTTGTAATCTCAGCTACTGAGGAGGCTGAGGCAGGAGAATTGCTTGAACTTGGGAGGCGGAGGTTGCAGTGAGCTGAGATCGCGCTATTCCACTCCAGTCTGGGCAATAAGAGTGAAACTTTGTCTCAAAAAAGAAAAGAAAAGAAAGAAAGAAATCTCCTGTTGCTGCTTGGTACCAGCATGAACTTACTTTATGGCTCAAACCAATAGGACAATTTGCTGAGTTCTGAGAATATCCCCTCCAGAGAATCCCTGATCCCCTATAATTTGGTTGAGATATAAAATTTATTTTGCTATACAACTCCTTTTTTTGTTTTTTGGAGTTTTACTTGCTTCCAACAGGAAGGCAAGTTTTCTTGCTTCCGTGAGTTTGAGCTCACTTACAACAGGGAAGATGAGTTTTTTTTGTTTTTTTTCCCCCTGCTTCTAGGCTGGTAGAGAGCAGTCTATAGCCTGAGACCCATCACTAGGCAAGAAACTGGTTTGGGATTCTGTCTTGCAAATTCGTTTTAAACAACTAAAATTAGCATTTAATAGCCAACTGGTGTTAATTTCTGCTTACACTTAAAATGCTCAGAAGTCCTATAATTTGTATGAATATTGTTAGTTTAACAGCATTTTGTCATAGCTGAAATACAGCAATGAGATTTTAAAATTTTTTTTATTTTTTGAGACGGAGTCTTGCTCTGTCACCCAGGCTGGAGTTCAGTGGCGCAATCTCGGCTCACTGCAACCTCTGCCTTCTGGGTTCAAGTGATTCTCCTGCCTCGGTCTCCCAAGTAGCTGAGACTACAGGTGTGCGCCACCATGCCTGGCTAATTTTTGTATTTTTAGTAGAGACGGGGTTTCACCATGTTAGCCAGCCTGGTCTCGAACTCCTGACCTCATGATCCACCTGTCTTGGCCTCTCAAAGTACTGGGATTACAGGCGTGAGCCGCTGAGCCCAGCCTGAAATAATTTTTTTTAAAATTAAAGTTATTACATCCATATATTTTCCTGTATGTGCTTTTAACGTCCTTGTGACATTGAGTTTAGGGCTCTGACTCCTGGGTCTAAAAAGGACACCAAGTCCTGCTAAATCCTAAACACTGACAGCAGTTAAAGCCTCATCTTCAGACCCTGTAGAAGATGCAAATAAAAATAAACTGCCTTCCTGAGACACAGGGCCTGAAATTAAAGCTATTCAATTCCTCAAGACCCAGGGACTATTGTGGAAGAGGTGGGCACATAAGGTTGTAAGGGCTGTTTTGTTTTGTTTTGTTTTGTTTTGAGATGGAGTCTTGCTCTGTCCCCCAGGCTGGAGTGCAGTGGCATGATCTCAGCTCACTGCGACCTCCACCTCCTGGGTTCGAGCAATTCTCCTGCCTCAGCCTCCTGAGTAGCTAGGATTACACGTGCACACCACCATGCCCAGCTAATTTTGTATTTATTTAGTAGAAAGGGGGTTTCACCATGTTGGCCAGGCTGGTCTCAAACTCCTGACCTCATGATCTGCCCACCTCAGCCTCCCAAAGTGCTGGGATTACAGGCATGAGCCACCATGCCCAGCCTAACCAACTCTTTAATAAAGGTTATAAAAGGCTTATGGAAGTTATATTTTATTAAATTTTATAGATTGTTTACAAAATTTTGAAAAACAAATATTATTGGCTTCATGCTGTTTTTATTAGGGCTTCTTGTTTAGAAAATTAAGTGTCAAAGAATGAAGGTTTTGCTTTTTTTGAAATCCTTGAATTATCACTTTGGTTAAATAAATGACTTTACAATGACCTGTAATCCAATTTTATAATACCAAGTGTTTTAAACCTTCTGTATTTGACAGACTTTCCAAAATCAAATTATAAATTTTGTCTTTATCTAACCTAATTCTTTTTTTTTTTTATTTCTTCCTGCTGTTATTGTGTGGGAGTCTAAGTCTCTCTAACCTAATTCTTTAAGAAATTAGATTTCTTAAAGTTCAAAAAGTGACATAATTTGGCTTATTTGGTATAAAAATTGTACAGGAAACATTGTCACATATAAAATGGTGTTTGGTTTTCTTTGGGCTGTATTTGTATAAATATGTTATTGGTATGTGTTCCAGAATTATGGGAAACTCCTGTAACTTTGATATAACTTAGTCTACATTCTCAGTAATAATCTTAATTATGTTACAATTATTGTGTGTCACAGAGGTAACAAATTTCCTTGTCAATTGTGTCTTTTAACTATAGCTGCCTTAAAACTTTTTTTTCATCCATGGACAATTGTTTTGGTCCTCTTTAGAAGGTGGTATTATAATCAGCTGTAAAACTACAACAGGTGCTCTTGAATGCAAGTTTCTGAAAACTCCGGAGATTGTGACATCAGAATAGAGGAAAAACTTTCAGGACTCATGGAGAGCTAAAATGTTCATGAGTACTAAGCAGAACAGGAATTAACTGCATGGATTGAATCAATCAGTCTTTTTGACTTTTTGCTTAAAATGTTTGCTGATCATTTGTTTTGTTTTCAGTGTCTTAAAACTTCTTTTGAGCTATTGACAGCTTTTAACAATTTAGTATAGTCCTATGAACAAATTTGGAGCATATTTGTTTCTCTCTACCTGATTTCTCCAGAATTTGGAAACATTTGTGAGTATTCTTAACTTATGGCAATGCAGTTATTTGTGTAAGTGCAATAAGAATATATTTTTCAGGGATGGGCACAGTGGCTCACGCCTGTAATCTCAGCACTTTGGGAGACCAAGGTGAGCAGATCACAAGATCAGTAGTTTGAGACCAGCCTGGCCAGCATGGTGAAACCCCATCTCTATTAAAAATACAAAAAAATAGGGGTGGGGTGTGAAAACAAAAATATAAAAAAAATTAGTTGGGCATGGTGGCACACAATTGTAATCCCAGCTACTGGGGAGGCTGAAGCAGGAAAATTGCTTGAACCTGGGAGGCAGAGGTTGCAGTGAGCCAAGATCGTGTCACTGCACTCCAGCCTGGGGGACAGAGCAAGACTCCATTTAAAAATATACATACATACATATATATGTATTGTATTTCATTTGTAACAGGACACAATTGGAGAAATTCATTATTTTATCAAGGCTTTGACTAGAATGGTGTGCTTTCCTGTAAAGAATTGAACTTGACATATGGAGCCAATAAAGCCCTTTGGAAAAACTGGCCTCATATTTCATTGTACAGTCCCTGTACAAGGTTTCTGACCTGTGGGTAAGTGAAGAATGTCACTTTCTGACAGGCGCAGAAGCCCCAGGTTTATCTTGGACCCTCAAGAGGAGAGGAAATTCACCGAACTCATAGATATTTGACGGCACAAATCCATGGCTGGGCTCAGCTTTTAAAAAGTCTTATCTGAACTAGGCTCAGTGGCTCATGCCTGTAATCCCAGCATGTTGGGAAGCTGAGGTCGGCAGATCACCTGAGGTCGGGAGTTTGAGACCAGCCTGACCAACATGGAGAAACTCTGTCTCTACTGAAAATACAAAATTAGCCAGGCACGGTGGCTCATGCCTGTAATCCCAGCCATTCAGGAGGCTAAGGCAGAAGAATCTCTTGAACTTGGGAGGCGGAGATTGCAGTAAACTGAGATTACACCATTGCACTCCAGCCTGGGCAACTAGAACCAAACTCCATCTCTAAATAAATAAATAAAAAGTCTTATCTGGCCGGGCACAGTGGCTCATACCTGTAATCCCAGCACTTTGGGAGGCTGAGGCAGGTGGATCACGAGGTCAGGAGATCGAGACCAACCTGGCTAACACGGCAAAACTCTGTCTCTACTAAAAATACAAAAAATTACCTGGGTGTGGTGGTGTGTGCCTGTAGTCCCAGCTACTTGGGAGGCTGAGGCAGGAGAATCACTTGAGCCCGGGAGGCAGAGGTTGTGGTGAGCCGAGATCGTGTCACTGCACTCCAGCCTGGGTGACAGAGCAAGACTCCATCTCAAAAACAAAAAAAAATTATTCTTGCTGCGCTATATACTTATAATTAGGCCAAGTGTAATAAACCAGTTATACCATGATTCGTTTTTAGTAAAATGGGAAACTGAGAGAGAGAAAAAATATGTTTAAAAACGATTGCATACCCGTTGTTAAATTCTAGTGTTTCCTAGAATCTAGTTCATACATTGCCTAGAATGTATGGACTGCAGAGTAATGTGGCCTCTATGGATTTTTCCAGGAGTCTTCTTTTCTTTGTTATTTTTTTCTTTCTTTCTCCCTCCTATTATCTCTTCACAGAACATGAGACTTCACAACCTGCAAAAAATGAGCTTTCAGGACCTACTCATCTAGAAATAAACTGTCCTAGCCATGAGAGATCAGATGAAACCTGAGACCAGATACTGATTTTCCTTTCTCGAAAGAGTTTGAAAAAGAAAAGGGGGGAAATGTGAAAGGAAAATATCTTGGGCCTCTTGAAGCTGGGAACTGCTCAGGGCAAAGCCGCCTCCAATTCTATTCAAGTCATCTCTCTGCTTACAGAGATAGATACATATTCTGATTGCCTCTTCTGGAAAGACTTGTCAGAAACTCAAAAGAATGCAATCTGTGTCTCACCTACATGTGACCTGGAAGTGGGGGCCTTGCTTTAAGCTGTCTCCACCTTTCTGGGCTGACTAATGTACTTCATACATATTGATCGATGTCTCCTGTCTCCCTAAAATGTATAAAATCAAGCTGTGCCCCGACCACCTTGGGCACATGTCATCAGGACTTCCTGAGACTGTGTCACAGGTGCATCCTCAACCTTGGCAAAATAAACTTTTAAAATTAACTGAGACTTGTCTCAAATTTTCAGGGTTCACATAGGCAAGACACAAGCATGTGCTGACTGGAGGAACCTGTGGGAGTGGTATAATGATCTATCTGGAAGTTTATCATTTCCTTCTGCAAGACTGGGAAGTTTTCCACAGGAGGTGGCTCTGAGTTGTGCTTTGAAAGAGGGAAGGGTGGATCCTGGTTGAAGAAGTAAAAGCAGTTATTTTTGATAACAGTAAGAATAATACAGGCTAGGGCTGAATAAGAAGGGATGGGAACAAAAGAAACTTGGCTAGAAGCCAACAGATGGACTTAAATAAGCAAGGGAAATAAGACATACAGTATTACTATCATCTTGCATTAATACTCTTCATTTTTACTTATCAAAACACTTCCACATAAATTATTTCCTTTGATTTTCACAATAAACCTGTAAAGTAGATAGACAGTCCAAGAAGCAATCATTGTACAGATTGCTTTGTCATTTTTTTAGGAATCAAGAGATTGAACCAAACACTTTTCCCAAGCTTGGTTCCTTGAGCCTTTGGCTGGCCCCGAGATAGACAACTGAGGTGGATAGCGCTGGAGTCTCATAGTTTACATTTGGGGAATGAAGTAGTAGAAGCCAAAGGCTCAAAGAATTACCCAAGTGTCAACATACAGGATTGACAGAAAAGATTACAAGCTGGCCAGGTACCATGCCTCATGGCCTGTAATCCCAGCACTTTGGGAGGCTGAGGCTGGAGGACCACCTGAGCCCAGGAGTTGGAGACTAGCCTGGGCAACATAGTGAGACCTTGTCTCTACTAAAAATTGATATGTGTATGTGTGTGTGTGTGTGTTTTCCCAGGCATAGTGGCATGCGCCTGTGGTCCCAGCTACTTGGGATGTTGAAGTGAGTGAGGTGAGAGGATCACCTGAGCCCAGGAGTTCGAGATCAGACTGGACAGCATGGTGAGATCCTGTATCTATAAAAAATACAAAAAAATAGCCAGATATGGTGGCATATGCCTGTTGTCACAGCTATTTGGGAGGCTGAGGTGGGAGGATCACAGCCAGGCCTGGGAAGGTCAAGGCTGCAGTGAGCTATAATCACACTACTACCCCCAGCCTAGGTGACAGAACAAGATCTTCTCTCAAAAAAAAAAAAAAAGTGTAGGGGGGTGGGGCACATGCATTTCGGTGAATAAATAATGTGTATAATATGAACATAGCATGCAAAAGTGGACAAATGCAATTATTTAACAGATATAGGAGTCAAGGAGCCAGAGCTGGAGGACTTTGGGGGCAGAATGAGAAGTTTCACTGGAACTGGGAAATCGGAACAGAAGGGTCTTCAGAAGTGCAGTTGCTCATGCCTTGTAATCTTAGCACTTTGGGAGGCCAAGGCAGGCAGATCACAAGGTCAGGAGTTAGAGACCAGCCTGGCCAATGTGGTGAACCACCCCCCCCCCAAAAAAAAATACAAAAATTAGCTGGGCATGGTGGTCCACACCTGTAATCCCAGCTACTCAGGAGGCTGAGGCAAGATAATCACTTGAACCTGGAAAGCGGAGGTTGCAGTGAGCTGAGATCGTGCCACTGCACTCCAGCCTAGGCAGCAGAGCGAGACTCTGTCTCAAAAAAGGAAGGAAGACAAGTTCAGCCTTTTAAATATATATGTACATATATATATGTAAATATAAATATATATTTTTTGTAGAGATGAGGGTCTCGCTATGTTGCCTAAGCTGGTCTTGAATTCCTAGGCTCAAGCAGTCTTTCTGCCTGGGCCTCCCTAAGTTTATCCTTTGGTGTGGTTAGTGTGATAAGGCAGGGGGACAGTTGTGGGGTGTAAATGGCAGAAATATTGACTAGGATTTAATTTTTTTTTTTCAGGAGGAAAAGGGAGAAGGTAGTGTGGGCTCCTCACCCAGATAGCTATCTCTCATTTCAGCCTTCCTGGACAGTGGGACTAAGATTTTGAGAGAGAGAGAGAGAGAGAGAAAAACAAAAAACCCAGAATGCTGACAACCAACGTCAGCATTCTCACTGGAGGGAGGGGGGTCTGGCACCTGGACAGCACTCGTCAATGACTTCATCAGCCTCAGAAGCCACAGGAAAGCAGCTTCGTCATCTTAAACTGAATGCCTTTTAACCTCTGGACTTCAACTGGCAGAGTGGAGTTAAGAATAATGTGAAGCATCAGGCATCTGTGCTTCACGTGTTCCTCTCTTAAACTCCTTTGCTTTTCAAGGGCATCATGCCCTGTATTTGGCTTTAATATTTTGATATCCCAGTCTGGGCAACACAGCAATACTCTCTCTCTCTCTCTCTTTTTTTTTTTTTTTAGAGGGAGTTTCCTTCTGTCGTCCAGGCTGGAGTGCAATGGTGCGATCTTGGCTCACTGCAACCTTCGCCTCCTGGGTTCAAGTGATTCTCCTACCTCAGCCTCCTGAATAGCTGGGATTACAGATGTGCACCACTATGCCCGGCTAATTTTTGTATTTTTAGTAGAGACAGGGTTTCACCATTTTGGCCAGGCAGGTCTCGAACTCCTGACCTCGTGATACACCAGCTTTGGCCTCCCAAAGTGCTGGGATTACAGGTGTGAGCCACCGCGACCGGCATTTTTTTTTTTTTTTTTTTTTTTTTTTGAGACAGAGTCTCACTCCATCGCCCAGGCTGGAGTGCAGTGGCGTGATCGCGGATCACTGCAACCTCCTCCCTTCCGGATTCAAGCAATTCTCATGTCTCAGCCTCCTGAGTAACTGGGATTACTATAGGCACACGCCACCATGCCTAGATAATTTTTGTAATTTTAGTAGAGACGACTAAGACTCTCTCTTTTTTTTTCTTAAGAGTGTCTCTTAAAAAAAAAAAAAAGCTAAGCAAGGTGGTGGGTGCCGGTAGTCCCAGTTACTTGGAAGGTAAATTACTATTTACATATTATATTGTAACATATTCTGCTTCTTTTCCCAGAGCTGTGAAATCTCTGCTGTATCAGTACTGGCTAAATTAGGTATTAAATGATTGAGCTTCAAGATGGGCACATCAAGACTGCGGACTACATTCCTCCTTGCCTGGCGGCTGGGAAGTTCCTTAAGCCCTGTGTGTTTCTATCAGACTGGTCTTGAAGGCGGTGGCTCTCTGGATCTCCGCAGAGCGTCAACGTTGGCTTAAAAAGAACGCAAAAGCTAGACTGTCCAAAAGATATATAAAAGGTAAATGTATTATTTCCAAGCCATCTTTTTTTTTTTTTTTTTTTTTTTTGAGACGGAGTCTTGCTCTGTCGCCAGGCTGGAGTGCAGTGGCGCGATCTTCGCTCACTGCAACCACAGCCTCCTGTGTTCAAGCGATTCTTCCGCCTCAGCCTCCCAAGTAGCTGGGACCATCGGCGCATGCGACTACGCCCGGCTAATTTTTGTATATATATATTTTTAGTAGAGATAGGGTTTCACCATGTTGGCCAGGATGGTCTCGATCTCTTGACCTCGTGATCCGCCCACCTCGGCCTCCCAAAGTGCTGGGATTACAGGCGTCAGCCACCGCGCCTGGCCTACAAGCCATTTTTTAGCCTTAAAACGTGATGAAGCATTTCCAGTTCCCTTTTCTTGAACTATTCAGCAACTCCTTTTTTTGTTAGGTCCGCGCTGCTGCCCAGACTTCAGATTAAAGGTGCTCCTGGGACTCCGATCTCCTGGGCACCATCGGCCGGGATAATTTTGATTAAGCGCTGCCTCCTGGCGGCAGCTCTACTGCCCGACGCCTTCCCAGCCTAGTGGGGTCCATTTTCTTTGGTTTGGAACCTGGAAGCTGATGCAACAGCTCCCCCAAGGGGGCGGGGCGGGGAGTCGGGAACTCAGGGTGGAAGAGACTGCCTTCCGGGAGAGCCCTCCTCCCACTCCAAGCAGGCACCTCCCATCGCTCCGATCCACACCACCGAAAGGGCTTCCTGGTCTGGGCACCCTACCCAGTTTCAGCCAAGCATCTCGGGGCCGGAGGCAGCTGTGGCCAGGGGTTGGGGCTCTCGCCCAGACCCTTGTCGGGCCGCCAGCATAAGCCAGGATTGGGAGGGAGGGAAGAGGAAGCTGAGCGTTCTTGGGGTGGGGTGGAGGACTAGTCTCTAAAGGTATCCGCGGTCATTTTCATATCCCCGCAACAATCCAGCTCTACGGGAGTGCCCAGCGGGCAGGGGAGCGGGTTCAAGGCCTCGGTGCTTGGACCTTTGCTCCCTTCGCCTACACCCACCACAACCCCCTCTTCTAGCGCTTCCTAGAGTCGGGGGGAAGGGCGGGGTCTGCCTGGCCAGGTGAAGGAAGCGGAAGGGACTCCTGGTGGGGTGAGGTCCTGGTCCCGCAAGGCAGAGTTCGGGTGGGCCCTCACAGCCAGACCTGGGCCTCGGCGGCGACCCTGTTCTTCGGAGGAATATTGAAGGCGGACGGTAGCTGGGTCTGGGCTTGGGAAGCCGTTGTCGTAGGGCTGCAGACTGGGGGCCCAAGAGAAGGAGGGAAATAAAAGGGAAAAGGCAGGGGCCCCGAGAAAGCGAGGGTGGATTGAGGGGTGGGGATGGGAGAAAGGGGCAAAGGTGAGTGAGACCTGCAGGTTGGGCGGGGGCGGAGAGGGGGATGGGAACAGCTCTGGGATCGGCCAGTGAGGATCTTGGGCTAGGGGAGAGCTTTTCGAGGGAAGGGCCGCTGGCGTGCGTGTGGTGTGGAGTTGAAGAATTTATGCTTCGAAGTTCGGCTGTTGAGCCCACTTGGATATACCTGAACCTGAGCGTTCGCCTCCCTCTGCCTTTTCCTCCTCTGACTTTCACCCTTTCGCGGTCATAGCACTTTGCTCTCGCCATCTCCACGCCGCACCCAAATCTGTCACCTGAGCCTGGGTGTGAGGTAGAGCAGACAAGAATTTCCCAGATCTAGGGCAAGAGTGTTAGATGATAGCTTTTTGCTTTACTTTGCTTTTCCCATTAATGAAACAAAAGCCTATTACAAATCATTCTAGGCCTCCCAGTAAAACTATGAAAACCATACTTTCCTCTTTCCCTTTAATGCATTACTATCAAAAAGAGTACCTTCGAGTATACTCCTTAAGAGCCAGAGCCGCAGCCACACAGGAGGGCGTGGAGAGCAAATTCAAGGACATGCCCAGGAGCCCAGCCAACTGGGAAATCAAATAAATAACAGTTCATTCATCCATTTATTAACCCAGCAAACATTTATTAACTGTCTACCTGAGCCCTGCACTGTGGGGCTACAGTGAACAAAGCTCTTGTGATGCTTACATTCTAGTGGGGGTGGTGACAGCAAACAAATGACACTGGGAATGGACAATATCACTGGGAAGCATGTTCCAGGCAGGGAGAACAGGAACTGCAAAAGCTTTGAGGCCGGATCTTGCTTTCTGTGTGGCCACAGCAGAGAAGCCAGTGAAGCTGGAGTGGAGTGAGGAAGACAGCAGGGGGGCCCATGTGGACAAGGACAGCTTCTCTCTTCCTAGGACTTCCCTTACAACTTGGACCCGACCCCAGAGTGCAATTAGGGGGCAGGCAAGTTGGGTAGCAGGCTGAGAGTGTCTAAAGGACACTAAATTATCCTTGGAATAATTCAGGTATTTGGTGCCAGTGAACTCTGATTTCTGTGTCTTGGTGAAATATGAGTTGGCTTTCATCCAGTGACACAGACTTATTGACACCTCCTTACCTGGACTACATGTGTCTTGAGTAATTTTGCAACAGACCAGTGTAAGTTGCAGGGTGTAGCCCAGAAGCCAGCCAGCTGACAGTTGCTTAAAGGTATTAGTCACAGTTGTAATTCCAAAAATGCATGATGCACTGTGAAGTGCTGCTCCCTGAAGGCAAGATATTTATACTATTATCTACATTTTAAGTGGTTTAATATGTTTACCAAGAAGTTATTTGCTTCAGAAGATTGCATGTGATGAAAATTTGTAATAATTTCTAATTTTGAATATAAAAAGGCTTATACAGTTTTTATTCCAGGACAATCGGTATTTCCCCCACCTCTGCTAAGTAAACATTTGACAGATGTTTAAATGACACCGGTTTGAAGGGATGCCAACTCATTAGTCTGACCAGGGTGCCACAGCCCAGTTGGCTCTTACCTGGCAACACACATCGATATCACCTGGACCAATTGGAGAACTCAGCTGTGAGTGAGCTTGCTTGGTGTCTAAATGTGTGCTTGGCTGTCCCCCTGTAAGTGGTCTTCCTTGGCCTGCATAACCTCTCTTGGCTTGCTTTAGGGGCTAAAATGGCACTGACACTCTTGAGACGGGACTGCAGAGTTTCCTTCCCCTAACCATGGGATCGTGGGATCATATCCCCTCTGCAGGACTGTGGATAGTACAGGAGTAGGAAATGGGATGAAGGGAGTTGCAAGAGGCATCATAAGTCACAGTCAATGGAGGGGAAAGTTTAAGTGCTCAGTAAATGAAGGACCATAAGGAAGAGCAGGGTGGTGCTGAGGTAGGGAGGAGGAGGAGCTGAGACTCAGAGTGGAGAAGGTGCCTGGAGGCTGGCAGGCATTGAGGTCCTCTGGGTCTGATCAGGCAGTCCCAGCTCCAGCCCATCCCCTGGCCCCTCCCCGCTGCTGGCCAGAGTCACACATGTGTTTTCCTGTTTTCCATTTCGGTCCCCGTCACCCTCTGCTTTTTCTGTTCCTCAGAGTCAACAGCTGCTGCAGCGGGAGCCATACCCTTGGTTCTCCTAACTAGTACCTTCCCCTCTCCTGAGCTGGTAGCCCCTCCTCCCTGCACCTGCCCAAAGATCACTGGACTGGTAAGAGTCGGGAGAGGAGGAACAATGGGCGAGAGGGGAAGTGCAGGAGGAGGATGGAGCCAGTGCTAAAACTCGACTGAATGGTGACCTAAGAGCCTGCTGTTTCTTGGTCCCAACCCTGTCCCTTCCTGGGCTGAAACTTCTGCCCAGAGACTTCAGCCCTTTGTTAATGGAAACCCTGGCCACAAGAGTAAACAATTTCTTTCTTGTTTCCCCCCCTTTTTTTTTTTTAAAGGGACTGTCTTAGCCACAGTGGAATATAGAAAGACAAACAGAGAGCTAGGGTGGGAGGGGCTGAGCTAGCTTGGAGTAATGGGGAAATCCAGTCGTGCCAGAGTGTATCTGTTTTCTGTTTCTGTTGTTAGGGGAGGCAGCACAGACTGGTTGGAGCCAGGAAGAGACATGGGGTCTCTGGGAGAGAAAATGTGTTCTTACAGTAGTTCCCTGAGCTTGGCTGAGGAGCCAAGACCCCAAATTATGTGCTAGCTCCTGGAGGAAGTGTGTTTTGGTGTTGCCATTCGGGGGTGAGGTTAGGGTGAGGGGTTCCATTGGCTGCTCTGTCCAGCAGTGCAGGCACTGCATACTGGGTACCCTGCTGCTTGTTTCTGAATCAAATTTCTTCCACAGCCTGTAGGATGAGTGTGTTGTTCTGTAATCTTTACTGGGTCCTCAGAGATGAATGCATTTCAGACAGGGAAAGACGACAAGAGCTGCTGTGATCTTACAGAGTTTCTGATGTAAAACTTGGGGTAGGCCAGGCACGGTGGCTCACACCTGTAATCCCAGCATTTTGGGAGGCTGAAGTGGGCAGATCATGAGGTCAGGAGTTTAAGACCAGCCTGACCAACATGGTGAAACCCTCGTCTCTACTAAAAATACAAAAATTAGCCGGCGCAGTGGTGGGCGCCTGTAGTCCCAGCTACTCAGGAGGCTGAGGCAGGAGAATCACTTGAACCCAGGAGGCAGAGGTTGCAGTGAGCAGAGATCATGCCATTGTACTCCAGCCTGGGGGACAAAGCAAAACTCTGTCTTGCGGGGGGGGGGGGAACCCAAAAACCAAAAACCAAAAAAAAAAAAACAACGGGTAGAAGAGCCCCTTTGGGAAAGCCTAGCAGTGCTGCTGGTCCCAGGCGGCCTGAATGGTGGAAGCATTACCCCAAGACCCAGGGTCTTAGGGAGAAATGTGAGCTGCCAAAGACGGTGCCTTCTTGTCCAGGGTGCTAGGTAGTGGTTGAAAAAAGAAGGGGGTGGGGTTCAAATTGTCCATGAATGGCAGCCTCCCTTGCCTAGTTTGCATGGGCAGACTGAAGTAGGTTAGAGTTCACACATAGTACTTCCTGGTGCTACCACTAGGGTGTGCTGTTTGCTGGAATGTGGGTTTTACCCCCAGCAGATTTCTGTCTCAAGATTCCATGGAGAGGACTTCACTTTTTAGATGCTACCAGTCAGGAACGAAACCTTGTACACTTCTCTCCCCATTCCCCCTCACAGTTTTCCCTTCCTTTGTCACTCCTTCCTTCCTTTCTTTTACATCTTAAAAGGGCAAGCTGGTGATGTGTTTGTGTTTTTGTTTGCTTTAGAAGTGGGCACCCTAGCAATAGCAGCACTGCCAAGAGGACTTGTAATCGCCTCTTATCCCTGCAAAGAATGAGAAAGGGGAGGGGCAGCCAGGAAGGAGATGAACAAACTTTGTTGGAGCCTTTAGCCTCGGCTATAGGCTGAAGGATGACAGAGGCTTTCTTTTTAATCTAGTTTGATTACATCTTCCCCCAGGTAATTCACATAGATAATTCCCATTGGCTGGGCTCGGTGACTCACACCTGTAATCCCATCGCTTTGGAGGCAGAAGCAGGTGGATCACTTGAGGTCAGGAGTTCAAGACTGGGCTGGCCAACATGCCGAAATCCCGTCTCTATTAAAAATGCAAAAATTAGGCCAGGCACGGTAGCTTATGCTTGTAATGTCTGTAATTCTAGCACTCGGGGACGCTGAGGTGGACAGATTGCCTGAGGTTAGGAGTTCAAGACCATCCTGGTCAACATGGTGAAACCCCAAACTACTAAAAATACAATAAATTAGTTGGGTGTAGTGGTGTGCAGCTGTAATCCCAGCTACTCCGGAGGCTGAGGCAGGAGAATTGCTTGAACCTGGGAGGCGAAGGTTGCAGTGAGCAGAGATCATGCCGCTGCACTCCAGCCTGGGTGACAGGGTGAGATTCTGTCTCAAAATAAATAAAAAATAAAATAAAAATACTAAAATAAAAACACGAATATTAGCCACGTGTAATCCTAGTTACTCAGGAGGCTGATGCATGAGAATCACTTGAACCAGGAGGTGGAGGTTACAGTGAGTTGAGATTGTGCCACTGCACTCCAGCCTGGGTGACAGAGTAAGACCCTGTTTCAAAAAAATAATATAAAAGGAAGGCCTAGAGACTAGGGCAGGTCAGGGGATGGGGAGATGGAGAGATAGTATACCTGCGTGATTAAGAGTGAGCTCTGGTGGTTCCATGAGATAATGTGCTTAAGTGCTTAGCAGTGTGTCTGGCCCAGGTAAGTGCTCAATAGCAATTACTATTACAGAAGCATTTTGGAGAAAAAGATAGTTTCCTCCAGAAGGATTTCAGATCATTGTGAGCCTGTCTTGGGAGAAGCATGATCTCTGGGAAGGCTAACACCAAAATCCTCCTCCTAATTTAAAAGTTTAAAGAGCTAGAATGGAAGGATGTAGGGTAGAGATGTCTCTCAGATATTTAGATCTCTATTCTCTGGTTGTAGAATAACTAAAGAGGATTAGAACAGGTTTGAGAAGGGACAGACAGTTGGATTTCAGAATGGATAGGGTCTATTTCTGTTGGTAAAAGAGATGCAGAATACTAGATTTAAAGTAAACAATAAAGATAGTAAAGAATAAAGACAGAATAAACTATGTGATTTCAAAAAAATGCTCAGCTTCTTCTGCCTGTTTTGGGCCTGTCTGTCCAATAAAATTCAGTGAAATCTGATTTCCTCGTGTGTTTAGGAAAGCAGAGTAAACTTGTATTTGGGAAAGGTGTTTATAGGAATTTATGCTCATCCCAAACATCTTGGTATGTTTCCTCAAGGATGAAAGGGCGCATGGGTCTGGTGGGGATGCAGTCGGAGATTTGATCTCTTGACTGTGTTTCTTTTTAAGTAGTCCGAGGCTCAGACTTTGAGGTAGTGGCTCAGGTTTGGAGGCAAGCCCCCAGTCTCTCTTTGCATGGGGAAGTGTGCAGAGTTCTCTTAGAATGCCCAGTCACACTTCCTGTAATCTCAGCATGGGAACAAGCCTTTGTGTCACACTGTGCAACCTTCCTCCCTTTCTTAAATGTTTGGGGTGAGAGAGAAGAGAGGCTAGGGTGGGGCGTGGAGAACACACACACACACACACACACACACACACACACACACAGAGTGCTATGTATTCCTTCCCGGCTACTGCCCTGTCCTCAGCTAACTGGCTCTGGGACAGTTTCCTCAGGGCTACAGAAACTGCACCCAGCTGACTGTCCTTTCTTCTGGGCCCCCAGTCCCAGAGCATAGCTGACAAAGGAAATTCCTGAGAGAGCGCCTTCTTATCACAGAAAGTGCTGAGCCAAGAGCTCCTAGCTGCCCCTTTTGCAGATGTGAAGGGTCAGTGAACCTTGGACCCAGATGGTTGCTTAATACTCCTTTCCCCTTCCCTCATCTCTTCCTTTGTGGGCTGCCTCACCTCCTCCACCCTTCTTGCTTAAATCCATAGGCATTTGTCTGACCTTTCCTTTTACTGCTGGCTGGAAAGGAGGAGCGTCTGACCACAGATCCTGGAAGGCACTTCTCTCCCTGACTGCTGCTGGCACTGCCGTGAGAACCTGCTTATATCCAGGACCAAGGAGTGAGTGTGCGTTCCACCCTCTCCTCTCATTCCTGCTCACCTTGCTTACCCTCCTCTTTGCTGCTGTGCAGTGTCTAATCGCTTCCTCTCCTGAGTGCCTCGCCCTAATATCTCTCCATTGCTTGCCTAGCCTCTCCTGTTTTCCTCTCAGCTGTCTCCTGCTCGGTGTTTTCCAGCATGTGCTGCCTGGCTACAGCTGTGTCCCTGCGTTGGCTTTGGGTGGTGTCTCTCCAGCAGCAACTCTGGGGTAGGGAATGGCTATCAGCTGCCTCCAATCATCTCTAGGTTTCACTGTACATTGGATCACCTTTCTCTCATTCATACTTTTTTGGGTGATTTAACGATGCGGATGTGAGGGATCTGATAGCAGGAGGCTTGGAATACCAGAGACTGGAAAAGGTATCTGGGAAAGGAAAAGAAAGGAAAAGCAAGGAAAAGAGAATAACCGGTCTTCTTTCAGGGTGAGGTGGGTCTACTTGGGCTTTGCCAGGGCTGAACCCTCCAGCTAAGGGTTAAGGGATGCTCCTTGGGCAGGAGGATGGTTGTGGGTTTCCAGCAGATTTCTGAAGCTTTTAGATTTGTCACACATAGAGTCCTTGGGAAAAAGAGTAGATTGTGAGGCGCTCCCACAGATTAGTTGCTTGTAAGGTTGGTTCCTAATGTTGTATCTCAGCACAGGTGATTGCTGAAGCTGAAATTGGAGGGAAGATGGGTTTTGGATAAGGCTGAAAACTCAGGCTCAAGCCATTATGATTCTTTTCTGGGAGCTGCCACACTGCCCCCATGCCTGTCTTGTATCATAGCAGGCTCAAAGAGAACCAAGATTTAGTTTTCTGTTTGGTGAGTTGGGTGGGCAGCAATATCCTAATGATGAGAGACAGATGCTTTCTCTCTGGGGAATGAGTGCCTTCTCTTAAAAATTCAAGTTGGGGGGCCAGGTGAGGTGGCTCACGCCTGTAATCTCAGCAATTTTGGAGGCCCAGGTAGGCGGATCACCTGAGGTCAGGAGTTCAAGACCAGCCTGTCTAACATGGTGGAACCTCGTTTCTGCTAAAAATACAAAAGATTAGACAGAAGTGGTGGTGCGTGCCTGTAATCCCAGCTGCTCTGGAGGCTGAGGCAGGAGAATCGCTTGAACCCAGGAGGTGGAGGTTGCAGTGAGTTGAGATCCCTCCATTGCACTCCAGCCTGGGCAACAAGAGCAAAATTCCATCTCAAAAAAAAAAAAAAAAGAAAAGTGGGACTTGGTGGCTCACACCTGTAATTCCAGGACTTTGGGCTTTGGGAGGCTAAGGCGGGTGGATCACGAGGTCAGGAGTTCAAGACCAGCCTGACCAAGATGGTGAAACCCTGTCTCTACTAAAAATATAAAAATTAGCCAGGTGTGGTGGCAGATGCCTGTAATCCCAGGTACTTGGGAGCTGAGGCAGAGAATTGCTTGAACCTGGGAGGTAGCGGTTACAGTGAGCCCAGATTGCACTATTGCACTCCGGCCTGGGGGACAGAGAGAGACTCTGTCTCAAGAAAAAAAAAAATTCAAGTTGATGAGTGAGCTGGAGAAAAGGTTATTTGGAGGGCTCGGCAATGGTGGGTGGGCTGCCCTTATTGGCCTGTGTTGGAGGCGGGTAGAGGTTCTATGTAATTACCAACCACCTAATATATAGCATCATCTTTTTCCTTAAAGGGCAATGCCGGGAAGCTGGTGAAGGCTTTGCTCTCCTCCACCATGGTTGACAGCACTGAGTATGAAGTGGGCTCCCAGCATGAGGTGGAAACCTCCCCTTTGGGTGATGGGGTCAGCCCAGGGCCCGAGCAGGTAAAGCTGAAGAAGGAGATCTCACTGCTTAACGGCGTGTGCCTGATTGTGGGGAACATGATCGGCTCCGGCATCTTTGTTTCCCCCAAGGGTGTCCTCCTGTACAGTGCTTCCTTTGGTCTCTCTCTGGTCATCTGGGCTGTTGGGGGCCTCTTCTCCGTCTTTGGGGCCCTTTGTTATGCAGAACTGGGCACCACCATTAAGAAATCTGGGGCCAGCTATGCCTACATCCTGGAGGCCTTTGGAGGATTCCTTGCCTTCATCAGACTCTGGACCTCCCTGCTCATCATTGAGCCCACCAGCCAGGCCATCATTGCCATCACTTTTGCCAACTACATGGTACAGCCCTTCTTCCCAAGCTGCTTCGCCCCCTATGCTGCCAGCCGCCTGCTGGCTGCTGCCTGCATCTGTAAGTTGGGCTGGGGCAGGAGGTGGTGGGTGCAGGGCTGGGCAGAGGCTGGGATGTGAGTGCAGTCTGGGAGTAAGAAGTAGATGGAAAGGAATGCCTCTGACAACACCTATATATATATATATAGTTAAAATTAATGTATGCTTTGTGTGAAAATTCAAATAGTACCACAGTGTAACACAAAAACACTCACCTTTTCCCCAACTTCTCATGGTAAGCACTATTAGCAGTTTGCATATTTTTGCTGATTTTTTTTTTTTAAGAGACAGATGTTTTGCTCTGTCACTCAGACTAGAGTGCAGTGGTGCGATCATACCTCACTTCAGCCTCGAACTTCTAGGCTTAAGTTATCCTCCTGCTTCAGCCTCCTGAATAGCAGAGCCTACAGGCACACTGATTTTTTTTTTCCTCTTGTTCTTTCAAGAGATGTAGTTTTGTCAGGGCACGGTGGCTCACGCCTGTGATCCTAGCACTTAGGGAGCTTGAGGCGAGTAGATCACCTGAGGTCAGGAGCTTGAGACCAACCTGGCTAACATGGTGAAACTCCGTCTCTACTAAAAAAATAGCTGGGCATGGTAGTGCATGCCTGTAATTCCAGCTCTTTGGGTGGTTGAGGCAAGAGAATCGCTTGAACCCAGGAGGCGGAGGTTGCAAAGAACTGAGACCAAGCCATTGTACTCCAGCCTGGGTGACAAGAGCAAGATTCCGTCTCAAAAAAAAAAAAAAAAGGAGATGTAGTTTTGTTCTTTTAGAAAAATGAGATCATATTAGTCTACATATAATTCTACAGTGTGCTTTTCCTCCTAGCATTATCAGTGACTTTCTTTTCTATTTACAGGTCTGCTTTTTAAAAATGCTTCATGTTATTCCATGTTAATTTTAAGGATGTATAGTAGTTTATTGACCTAGCTAGTCCTCTGTTAATGGCCATGTATGTTGGTTCCAGTTTCTCAGGCTTACAGATAATGCTCCAGTGAATATCCTTTTGCACTTGCATGAGTATTTGTGTAGGCTAGATTTTTCTTCTGTTTCTTTTTTTTGTTTTTTGAGATAGAGTCACTCTGTTGCCCAGGCTGGAGTAGTGCGATCTCAGCTCACTGCTGAACCTCCATCTTCTGGGTTCAAGTGATTCTCCTGCCTCAGCTGCTCTAGTAGCTGGAATTACAGGCATGTGCCACCATGCCCAGCTAATTTTTTTGTATTTTTAGTGGAGACAGTGTTTAACTCTGTTGGCCAGGCTGGTCTCGAACACCTGACCTCAAGTGGTCTGCCTGCCTTGGCTTCCCAAAGTGTTGGGGTTACAGGTGTGAACTGTCATTTCAATCCACCTTGGCTTTTTCTCCATCTCATAAATAAAATATTATTTAAATCTGTACATTCAGTAAAGCCATTGGAGGTGCTGAGATGATGATTCTCTACAGCCCCATGCCTCAAATGCCTCTATTCTTGAAAAATGCCCTTCCAACCTGGGAGATCCTAGGGCGTTAGAGATGCCTTCCACCACACAACTGTGAAGAAGCTCAGACATTCTGTCAGTTTGAGGGGCAGCTGCCCTAGCAGTTGGGGCACAGGAATTTTGCACCAGGTACAATTGCTCATTGGCTCACCCCTCTCCAATCAGCTCATGTCCTTTTTTCTTTCAGTTTCTGTATTGCCCCATTCACTCCTCAACTTCCTCTTCAGCTTCCCCAATTTTACTGCTGTGTAGAGAACTGGCTGTCTTCTGTGGGGTCCTCCTAGTGTTTTGTGTGTCCATATGTCTGGCTTGGACTCATCTCTGTGTATGGGATGTTTGTCATACACGGCCACAGTCAGGGAGGGATGGAAGGCACTGCCTTGTGTTGTAAGAAGGGAGTTTTCCACTGAGGTCTGAAATGTGATCTGTGATTTCTCTTGCATCACTTGCAGATGATCTGGTAGGTTGCTTACTGACAAAACTAATTTTAGGATCTATTGGTCTTGGAGCACCCTCAAATGTGGGTATATAGTTATATATCATGTGCAGAGAAGGATCATTCCATCTAAGTAATATTTATTTATTTATTTTTTTGAGACAGTGTCTTGCTCTGTCACCCAGGCTGGAGTGCAATGGTGCGATCTTGGTTCGCTGCAACATCTGCCTCCCAGGTTCAAGTGATCCTCCTGCCTCAGCCTCCCAAGTAGCTGGGATTACAGGCACCCACCACTGCATCCAACTAATTTTTGTATTTTTAGTAGAGATGGGGGTTTCACTGTGTTAGCCAGGCTGGTCTCAAACTCCTGATCTCAGGCGATCCACCCGCCTCCGCATCCCAAAGTGTTGGGATTACAAGTGTGAGCCGCTGCACCCGGCCAGTTTTCTGCTTCTAATTTGGGTATAGAGACGTACACACTGAAACCCTCATTCACCCATGTATACATTCATGTGCCTGTACATCCTTTTAAGAATACATTCAAAGTAGCCACAGTTATGGTTGGTATGCAGAGCTCTTCAGTGAGTAAAAGGCATGGAGTTTTGTGCACAGGTATGAGAGAACTCTGATAGAGTGAAAGGTGCACACACTTGTGTTGGAGGTGGGGCTCAGTAGCTGTGTGACTTGGAGTTAGGTGCAGTGACTGTTTAATTCCGGGCTATTGTGAGAATGGAGTGAGATTCAGTAAAAACATAAATTATGACTCAAGTATAAGGTATTGATTATGTTTAAAATTACTATCTTCTTGGCCACTTATAGTCCTGTTTCTCTTCCTGCTTCTTGGCTTCATCTGAAGTGGTTACATTTAGGTAAATGAGATATTACTGCATAGGTAATACCTGGACTTTGTTCTATCTTTAATAACTTCAGAGGCACATAGAGATCTAAAGAAGGTTCAGAAGGGCAACCAAGACTAAGAATTAAGTGACATATGATCCATGGGTTTATTCCTGCAGCCACTGTTTTGTTTTTGTTTTTTTAATTTTTTTTTTTTATAGAGATGAGGTCTTGATATGTTGCCCAGGCTGGTCTCAAACTCCTGGGCTCTAGCAATCTGCCTGCCTTGACCTCCCAAAGTGCTAGGATTATAGGCATGAGCCACTGTGCCTGGCCTTCAGGCACTGTTTAATAAGCACCTAACACAAGTCAGATGCTGGGACCTATGAGAATGCTCTGGTTAGCCTAAGTGAGAACTTAGGCAGAATCTTTAGATTTAGCAACAGAAGGGCTTTAATTTAGAGCTTTCATACATCCCCTCCTTTGGAAGACCTTTAATTAGGGCATGTTATGTGCTAGATATTTTACCTGGCGCTGGGAAACAAGAATGATGTCTGGCCCTTGCCATTTAATAATTCATAGTCCAGGAAGCAGACAGACATGTTAACAAATAATTGTCATGCAATATAATTAGTGCAGTGATAGAGGCAAATGGGGCAACTTTTTTTTTTTTTGAGACAAAGATTCACTCTTGTCACCCAGGCTGGAGTGCAGTGGTGCGATCTTGCCTTACTGCAACCTCTGTGTCCCTGGTTTAAGCAATTCTCCTGCCTCAGCCTCCTGAGTAGCTGGGATTACAGGCATGTACCACCATGTCTGGCTAATTTTTGTGTTTTTAGTAGCGATGGCGTTTCACTGTGTTGGGGTTGGTCTTGAACCCCTGACCTCAGGTGAACCACCCACCTCAGCCTCTCAAAGTGCTGGGAGAACAGACATGAGCTACCATGCCTGACCTAAATGGGGCCACTTTATTTTTGTAGGGAGGAGAGCTTAGGAAAGTACCACAGAGAACATGGTGTCTGAGTTGAATTTTGAAAAAATATATAGCTGTCTTCTGTGACCTTTCTCACAGGAGACTGCATGTGCAAAGGTATGGAGGTGCAAAAAGGCACAGAATGATCAGAGAATTCCAGATCATTGGTATAGTTGGAATGTGGGGTGGGAGAAGGGTGAGGAGACAGCCCTAGGTGAGGTGGGTTTTATAAGCAGGTTGGACTTCATCTCAAAGATAGGGGGAAGCTATTGTTTATTTTTATATTTTTAGAGATGAGTTCTTGCTCTGTTGCCCAGGCAGGAGTGCGGTGGTGCAGTCATGGCTCACTGTGGCCTCCAACTCCTGGCCTCAGGTGATCCTCCTACCTCCTGAGTAGCTAGAATTACAAGTGGGAGCTACAAAGCTACTGATTTTAAACAGGGGTGTGGGGACTAGTGAAATGATCAGACCTAGTTAAAAGGAGAACTCTAGTGGCCACGTGGAGAATGTTTTTGGAAAGAGCAAGAGAGAGACAGACGGTGGGGAGACTGGTTTAGAGAGCTGAAACCTGAGTCCATGTGAAGGCTGATGAAGATCTGTCTTGTGGAGTGGCCTTGGGAATAGAGATGAGGGTATGGATAAAGAAATAGTTAACCGAGGACTTTCAAGGACTTTTTGCTGGGGATGTGGGCGCTCTCAGAGGGGAAGCTCTGCCTCCAGCCTTGCCCATAGGTTTTCACCCCAGTATGTTGCTCCCCTGTTAAAAATCATCCAGTGGCTCCTCATAGTCTTTAGGATAAAATCTGAACTCCTAGGAAGGTATGCCTTGTGCTTTTGTCACTTTGGCCTCCTCATATCACATAATCCTTCATGCACACCCCATTCCCCATATATTCTGGGTGTGGGGGTATGTGGAAGCTCTCAGGGGTGAAGCTAGGAGTTTGAGCTTGAACAGGGTGGGTGACAGGGCTGCCATCTGAAACAGGGAAGGTGGGCTGAGTGTGAGGTAGGGGGAGCATCCGAGTTTTCTGCTGGGCTGCTCATGTGGCCCTTCCATGAGCAATGCCTTCCTTGGGTGTCATGACACAGAGTTGGGTCATTTTCCCAGCAGTTGAGTCACACTTGTCTAAAAAAGAGGTTGATGTGGCCAGGCACGATGGCTCATGCCTGTAATCCCAGCACTTTGGGAGGCTGAGGAGGTGGGTCACCTGAGGTCAGGAGTTTGGGACCAGTCTGGCCAACATGGTAAAACTCTGTCTCTACTAAAAATACAAAAATTAGCCAGGCATGGTGGTGCGCCTGTAATCCTAGCTACTCGGGAGGCTGAGATGGGAGAATTGCTTGAACCTGGGAGGTGGAGGCTGCAGTGAACCGAGATTGCACCACTGCACTCCAGCCTAGGCAACAGAGCAAGACCTCATTTAAAAAAAAAAGAGGTTGATGTGTGAATGATAATGCCAGTTTATTGATGTATGTACAGTTTATTGATTAGCATACATGGGTAATTTCTTTTTTCTTTTTTTTTTTAAACAGAGGCTTATTCTGTTACCCAGACTAGAGTGCAATGGCTCAATTTTGGCTCACTGCAACCTCTGCTTCCCGAGTTCAAGCAATTCTCCTGCCTCAGCCTCCTGAGTAGCTGGGATTACAGGCAGGTGCCACCACGCCCAGCTACTTTGTGTGTGTTTATATATATATATGTGTATATATATATATATGTGTATATATATATATATACACACACACAAAGTATATATATATATATTTTTTTTTTTAAATTTTAGTTACAATTTACGGTGCTCTACACATTCAGAGAAACTTCTCTAGTAACAAACTATAGAAATGATCCCTGAAAGTACAGTCTTACTTTGTATATTTTTAGTAGAGACGGGGTTTCACCATGTTGTCCAGGCTGGTCTCAAACTCCTGACCTTGTGATCTGCCCACTTTGGTCTCCCAAAAAGCTGAGATTACAGGTGTGAGCCACTGTGCCCAGCCAGGTAATTTCTTTTTAAAAAATTTTTATTTATTTAACTTTTCTTCTACTTTTATTTTAAGTTACAGGGCACATGTGCAGGATGTGCAGGTTTGTTAGATAGGTAAGCATGTGCCATGATTGTTTGCTTCACAGATAAACCCATCATCTATGTATTAAGCCTAGCATTCATCAGCTATAGTTCCTGATTCTGTCCCTCCTGCAACCTCCACCGACAGGCCCCAGTGTGTGTTGTTCTCCTGCATGTATCTGTGTGTTCTCATCAATCAGCTCCCACTTATAAGTGAGAACATTTGGTGTTTGGTTTTCTGTTCCTACATTAGTTTGCTGAGGATAATGGCTTCCAGCTTCATCCATGTCCCTACAAAGGACTTGATCTCGTTCCTTTTTATGGCTGCATAATATTCCATGCTATATATGTACCACATTTTCTTACTTGCTGCACCCTTTTTTTTTTTTTTTGAGATAAAGTCTTGCTGTGTCACCCAAGCTGGAATGCAGTGGTACCATCTTGGCTCACTGCAACTTCTGCTACCTCGGTTCAAGTGATTCTCCTGCCTCAGCCTCCTGAGTAGCTGGGATTACAGGTGCCTGCCACCACACCTGGCTAATTTTTTAATTTTAAGTACAGACGGGGTTTCGCCATCTTGGCCAGGCTGGTCTTGAACTCCTGACCTCGTGATCTACCTGCTTCGGCCTCCCAAAGTGCTGGGATTATAGGTATGAGCCACTGTGCCTAGCCTGTACCACATTTTCTTTATCTCACTGTTGGGCATTTGGGTTGATTCCCTGTCTTTGCTATTGTGAATAGTGCTGCAGTGAACATATGTGTTGCATGTGTCTTTGTAATGGAATGATTTATAATCCCTTGGGTATAATATACCCAGTAATGGGATTGCTGGGTCAAGTAGTATTTCTGCTTCTAGATCTTTGAGGGACGACACACTGTCTTCCACAATGGTTGAACTAATTTACACTCCCACCAACAGTGTAAAAGCATTCCTTTTTCTCCGCAACCTTGGCAGCATTGGTTATTTATTGACTTTTTAATAATTCCTTTCTGACTGATGTGAGATGGTTTTTCACTGTGGTTTTGATTTGCATTTCTCCAATGATCAGTGATGTTGGGCTTCTTTTCGTATGTTTGTTGGCTGCATGAATGTCCTCTTTTGAGAAGTGTCTGTTCATATCGTTTGCTCACTTTTTAATGGGGTTTTTTTTTTCTTGTAAATTTGTTTAAATTCCTTGTAGACTCTGGTTATTAGACCTTTGTCAGATGGATAGATTGCAAAAATTGTCTCCCATTCTATAGAGGTTGTCTCTTCCCTCTGATGATAGTTTCTTTTGCTGTGCAGAAGCTCTTTGGTTTAATAAGATTCCATTTGTCAATTTTTGCTTTTGTTGCAACTGCTTTTGGCATTTTCATCATGAAATCTTTGCCCATGCCTATGGTATTGTTATAAAGCCCTAGATTTTTTTCTAGGGTTTTTATAGTTTTGGATTTTATATTTAAGTCATTAATCCATCTTGAATTAATTTTTGTATAAGGTGTAAGGAAGGGGTCCAGTTTCAATTTTCTGCATATGGCTAGCCAGTTCTCCCAGCACCATTTATTAAATAGGGAATCCTTTCCCCATTGCTTGTTTTTGTCAGGTTTGTCAGAGATCAGATTG